>OY744606.1:29844894-29974894 GCA_963556255.1 Allolobophora icterica
TGATGATGATGATGATGATGATGATGATGATGATGATGATGATGATGATGATGATGATGATGATGATGATGATGATGATGATGATGATGATGATGATGATGATGATGATGATGATGATGATGATGATGATGATGATGATGATGATGATGATGATGATGATGATGATGATGATGATGATGATGATGATGATGATGATGATGATGATGATGATGATGATGATGATGATGATGATGATGATGATGATGATGATGATGATGATGATGATGATGATGATGATGATGATGATGATGATGATGATGATGATGATGATGATGATGATGATGATGATGATGATGATGATGATGATGATGATGATGATGATGATGATGATGATGATGATGATGATGATGATGATGATGATGATGATGATGATGATGATGATGATGATGATGATGATGATGATGATGATGATGATGATGATGATGATGATGATGATGATGATGATGATGATGATGATGATGATGATGATGATGATGATGATGATGATGATGATGATGATGATGATGATGATGATGATGATGATGATGATGATGATGATGATGATGATGATGATGATGATGATGATGATGATGATGATGATGATGATGATGATGATGATGATGATGATGATGATGATGATGATGATGATGATGATGATGATGATGATGATGATGATGATGATGATGATGATGATGATATCCTTAGTGTTTAATTATAAGGTTGGTGATGCTGACGATGGTAACGACGACGATAGGCCTATATAGATAATACAGAAGTAGGCGTATTGTAATGACGACAAATCATGTGTCTACATGTATAGTATCGCCAGTTGAGAGTTACTTATAAATATATGTGTGTGTGTGTGTGTGTGCGCGCGCGCGTGTGTTTGCGTGTGTTCGGGTTTATTGACAAGTTCTCGCTGACAAATCGCGGTAAGTAACATTGAAACATATGACAGTACCAATTATCAAGATCATCTAGAACACATGTCTTGGCAGCCTGTAAAACGCCCGCTCATGTTACAGCTGCCCCTAGGGAGTGGAAGGCTGCTTTGAAATGTCGATTGTCAGCGCAAGTACTGGGAATTACATATTAGATGGAATTGCTATTGCCTTTCGAGAGCTACCCCTACAATACTCACGGCAACCTCAATGCATGCCAGAAGGTTGTTCCACCACGCGGGCCAGCTTCCGGACAGATCCTATCACCGATAGGGTCGTCCATTAATTATGTCAACAAAATGAGGGAGAGGGTTTGGAAAAGTTTGACAATTCTTGACATAGGGAGGGTGTCCTTTATGAGAGTTTGGGAGACAGATTTTAGCTGTCTCAGGATTGCAAACAGCTCCTCACAAGTTATCTAAATGAGTGACGTTACTGAGAGATCTCTGTCAGAGCTAGATAAGATCGAGATAAAGAACCTCGTTCTTGGCTAAATAGTATTTACACAAATCACGAAACGATAATCTGGCCAACGAGCGCGAGGTCGAGCACTAGAGAAATTCTGACTGAACCCCGTAATATCATAAGTGGAAATAGGCAAGAACGAAGATGTGCGGCGAGTGAGAGGTAACTGAGTACTGAGTAGGTCCGACTAGGTGGGAATTCATCCGGTGGACTCCGAACAAACAAGAAAGCCACGCTAGGTTCTGATAGGAGTCTTTGGACTGTCCCAATTTTCATTCAGCCTTAACCCTGTACGTTACCTGGACCGTTATACTTTGCAACAAATAAGCCTAGGCTGAGTTCCAGCCACTGGCGTAAACTTGTCCAAAATATTGGGGGGTGGCATTTGGTTATTTTTTCTACACTTGTTGCATTGTTTGTACAATCCATCTCAATTATTGGGGGCACGTGCCCCGGCTGCAGTGGCGTCACGAGGGGGTGCGGGGGTGCGGACCGCACCGGGTGACACCCTCAGAGGGGTTGGGTGACACCCAACATGAGAAAATGAAGGAATTTTTGGAAGATGAAGAAATCTAAAAGGTCATAAAATTTTTGGGGGAGACGAATTCCTAAAAAAAGGTCATCACATTTTTTAGGGTGACACCATGACTACCGCACCGGGTGACACCAGCCCTAGTGACGCCACTTCCCGGCTCCCCCCCCCCCGAGTCTACGCCTATGGTTCCAGCACTCTTCTAAGTCGCTAAATTAAGCCTATGTATGGCTTCTGTGTGGCTTGTCTGGCCCAGACAATTCATAATTATGTAAATAAAACTGTTGACTATATGTAGACACAAACCTTACCTGTAGGCCTACGTTTTGTCTCTTAGATGTTAGAAAGTGTTGCTGTTATTACGACTACCATAAAACCAGACCTTAAAAAACCGCATGCCTTGATGTTTTTGTGTTTCAGAGTTTGCTTGCAAATTATTTCTATGGGGGCCCAGGGCTGCAGTAATAGGCCTAACAACAATGTGAAACTGATTTCAACACAGACGCTGTTCAATATTAATACAGAGTTGTAGGCCTACATGACATTATAGTTGGTCTAATGAAGGATTGCAGATAATTATGAAATAGCTGCCTATATTGCCACCTCTTTTAGATTTTTATGTTACATTCACAGGCAGCTCGATCTATTGACCGACCTTTTCGAACGGGCACTCCCGGTGTAGTAGGCTGAATAGACTCCCCTTTTAAACACTCCCGGGTCTATTTATCCTGGGATATATTGACTGGGGAGTTAATTCTTACTAGGACCAATTGAACAGTGGAGTGTATTTTTACTAGGACAAAAGCACTCCTGCTGGTGAATAAACACTCCAGTGGAGTTAATTCTTACTAGGATAAACTGAAAGGGGAGTTTATTTTTCCTAGGACCAAATGACTCGGGGAGTTTATTCCTCCAAGGATAAACTGAGTGGGGAGTTCATTCTTCCTAGGACAAAATGACTCGGGGAGTTTATTCTTCCTAGGACAAACTGAAAGGGGAGTTGATTCTTCCTAGGACCAAATGACTCGGGAGTTTATTCTTCCTAGGATAAACTGAAAGGGGAGTTCATTCTTCCTAGGACCAAATGACTCGGGGAGTTCATTCTTCCTAGGATAAACTGAAAGGGGAGTTGATTCTTCCTAGGACCAAATGACTCGGGGAGTTCATTCTTCCTAGGATAAACTGAAAGAGGAGTTCATTCTTCCTAGGACCAAATGACTCGGGGAGTTTATTCCTCCTAAGATAAACTGAATGGGGAGTTCATTCTTCCTAGGACCAAATGACTCGTGGAGTTCATACTTCCTAGGGTATACTGAAAGGGGAGTTGATTCTTCCTAGGACCAAATGACTCGGGGAGTTTATTCTTCCTAGGATAAAATGAAAGGGAGTTCATTCTTGCTAGGACCAAATGACTCGGGGAGTTTATTCTTCCTAGGATAAACTGAAAGGGGAGTTCATTCTTCCTATGAACAAATGACTTGTGGAGATCATTCTTCCTAGGAAAAATTGAATAGGGAGTTCATTCTTCCTAGGACCAAATGACTCGGGGAGTTTATTCCTCCTAGGATAAACTGAATGGGGAGTTCATTCTTCCTAGGACCAAATGACTCGTGGAGTTTATTCTTCCTAGGATAAACTGATAGGGGAGTTGATTTTTCCTAGAACCAAATGACTCGGGGAGTTTATTCCTCCTAGGATAAACTGAATGGGGAGTTCATTCTTCCTAGGACCTAATGACTCGGGGAGTTTATTCTTCCTAGGATGAACTGAAAGGGGAGTTGATTCTTCCTAGGACCAAATGACTCGGGAGTTTATTCTTCCTAGGATAAACTGAAAGGAGAGTTCATTCTTCCTAGGACCAAATGACTTGTGGAATAGGCTGTATTAATGTGACGGGTAAATGATGTTTGTTCAAACTTCACAAACTACTAGTCATAAAATTATAATTGTATTTGTTTTTACGACAATTTATATAGCATCGTTAGTAGAAAACTACTTCTAGGATGTTTCATAGAAATCTAGCTACAGAAGCAGCTTATAAGGAGCCCTAGCTACTTCAATTTACAGCTCAAATTAGTTATAATTACATGCCATTGATTTGAACGTACAATTGAACTTAACAAAATCTGTTGTCACACAGTGTCATAGAAACTGTCATTTACGAGGTCAAATTAATGGAATTGTACAAAATCAACCAAATCATCTGCACCACTTCACTCTGTCCTGCTAGCTTCTGTTTTGGCCCATATGAGCTCTCGGCTTACCATTTGACTTTTGATGTAGTGGTTCCTTCTCTCATGACTGTACACACGAGCAGCCGCCTCAGTTGTCATTTACACCCACCTTTCCACAGACTGGGCGTGTGATGGCCAGTCTGGAACCACCATTGGGTTGCTACAAGAAGCCTTGATTTCTGCTGTTGCTAGGGAGCAGGTTGAAATGGGCTCAGAGACTCCAGAGCTCCAGTCAATCAGTTGCAAGAGCGTAGTCGCCTCAGAGTTGATGGTTGGTGTTTTCCTGGAGCTCACACTGCTGTCTCCAAGCTGTGTCATATCATCTCGTTCACCTCTGATCTTCAGTATCTTCTGCAATGCATCTCTTCTCTACTGTTCCTCCTCACTGCACAACATTCCTTGCAGCACAGACTTGCTAAAACCATATCATGCAGATCTCTTCACTGTAGGCATGACCATCATCTCTGTTCTTTAAGCACTTGTAGCTGGAAAAGGAGATGCTTGGGTCCTTGTGTCCATTTGCTATTTATCTTTATCACCCTAGACAATAGTGAGCTTGACAACTATCAAGGAATCACACTGAGTTCCAATCTGTCTAACCTCTTTGAAATGTGTTTGCTGGAGCTGTATGGTACCTAATTGCTGACTTCAGACCTGCAGTTTGGATTCAAAAAGGGGTTGGACTGTTCTCATGCATTGCTTGCTGTAGGATCAGTAGTTGACTACTTTTCTAATCATGGCTCTAAGGTAAACCTGTGTGCATTAGACATGTGTAAAGCTTTTGATAAAGTCAATCACTATGCAATAATGCATTATTTAGCAAGTTAATGGATCGATCAGTCCTTCGTGAGTTTTTTGCATCCTCATAATTTGGTATAGCATGAGTGCAGCATGTGTCAGGATGGCACAACATGTTGTCTGATATGATCAATCTAGTTTGTGGAGTTAGGCAGGGTGGTGTCCTCTCAACAATACTTTTCGCTGTGTATGTGAATGATATTATAGAGAAACTGAGTAGGTCCAATCATCGATGTCGGACTGGGGAGCTATTTTGGGATGCATTATGTATTCTGACGACCTTATCTTGATGTCCGCATCTCTCTGTGACATACTGCCTAAACTATCGCCCCATCTCCAACCTCTCCTTCCTTTCTAAGACTCTTGAACGACTTGTTTCTTTGCAGCTTCTCCCTTACCTTGAACGGTCGAGTCTCCTTCCTCCCAGTCAATCAGGTTACAGGGCTCATCATTCCACCGAAACGGTCTTGCTCTCCATACTTTCTGACATTTATTCTGCTATTGATCGATCGGAACTCTCTCTGTTAGCACTCTTTGATGTCTCTGCTGCCTTTGACATGGTAGATCACGACATCTTATTGCAGCGACTTGAAACCTCATGTGGCATCCATGGCCTTCCACTTCTTTGGTTCCGGTCTTACCTTGCTGATCGTACGCAAATGGTTATCTGCGGAGACTCCAGAACCCATTGGGTCAGAGTTAAATTTGGGGTGCCACAGGGCTCTGTCTTAGGCCCTCTCCTTTACCTCATATACACGGCTGACATTTCCGCTATATTTGCTAAGCACTTATCAACTGGTCATCTTTATGCAGATGATGCCCAAGCGCTCGTTCATGGCACTCCCTCTGCACAGCTTGCATTAACTGGACGTATTGATGCTCTCTCACGTGATTTACACCTTTGGCTGTCTTCTAATCGTCTCTCTTTGAACCCAACAAAGACGCAGCTTATATGGTTTGGTACTCGTCAGCAGCTCCTCAAACTAGACTTCCCACTTCTTGCTGAGAAATTTCCGTCATTCACTTTTCTCTCTAGTGTCCGTGACCTTGGTGTTGTCCTTGACAGTATGCTCACCTTTTCTGAACACATTGCTAATCTTACCCGTTCTTCTTACTTTCACTTGAGACGGCTTAGAGCAATCCGACGCTCTGTCTCCTCCTCCGTTTTTACCACTATCATCCACGCCTTCATCTGCTCCAGAATTGACTACTGTAATTCTGTTTTGATTGGGCTGCCAAAAGTCCGTCTTTCCCCCCTCCAGACTGTTTTAAATGCTGCAGCCAGATTAATAGCCCGACTTCCTCGCTGGTCTCATATTTCCTCTTTCATGTTCGATCATCTTCATTGGCTTCCCCTTACTGCTCGGATTCAGCTGAAGGTTCTCACTTTAGTCCTTCGGTCCTGTACAGGCTTAGCACCCAAGTACCTCTGTGACATTGTTCGTCTGCCAATTTCAGCTACTTCCCTCCGTCCATTGCGATCGCTTAATCGACATGATCTTCTTGTACCACGAGCCAGGACCTCTATGGCCAAAACTCGAGCCTTTTCTTGCATTGGTCCTGCTCTATGGAATCAACTTCCTCCATTGACACGTGCCTCTTTATTAGCTGGTGGCCCAAGTGCCTCGTTCCGCTGTCTTAAAACCTCTTTCTATTCACTGGGTCTTTCGCACTGGGAGCGCCTCTGAGTAGCGAATACTGTGAGAGGCGCTTTATAAATGTTTAGATACAATACAATACAATACAATACAATACAAGCAATGGTCGACATTTGTGTGGAAGAATTAGAGAGTACTGACATGAAATTAAATGTAACAAAATCTCAGGTGATGAGAATTGGCCCTTCTTTTCATCCTGCATGTAAAATGATTAGTGTAAATTGTGTGCAAATTAACTATGTTGACAAACTTAAATACTTGGGTTGTTCTCTTGTTTCTGCCAAGTCATTAAAAGTCAGTTTGCATGAAATGAGAGTCAATTTCTACAAATCTTTAAACTCTCTGTATAGTAAATGTTGAAAATTCACTGAGCCAGTATTACTGCATCTTGTTAGTGCTTATTGCAAGCCATTCTTGCTTTACGGAATGGAAGCTGTGAGCCTCAGTAACAGTGAACTTAACACAGTAAACTACACCTACAGCAATGCCATCTGTAAGATCTTCAAGGTCAGCCACTGCAGTGTCGAGGACATACTGCACTTCATGCAGGAATCTAACATGAAGGACTGCTGGATGTTAAGATGAACAAGACTCTTTCGAAGAGGCCCAAATATAGGGAACACTGTGGTAAATTTTATGTGTGATCTCCTATGCACATAGTATAATTTGCATTAAGGAAATGTGGACTATGTAGTTGAATTAGTATAGTACGGGCAGGTCTGCTGTCCAGTGAATGCTGTATCGTTTGTTTTGTGCTACCATATTTGGTGAATTAAAGATTGGTATATATATTGAACCAGTTCACAAATAGGCCTACACCCCCACACAGAACTCCACAATCATCCTCAAATTGTTCACATTCTATCCTTTTCGATTATGCTTTGAGATCCAAAATCTCTTGAAACTCAGAGCTGTTGTGAGCCACCTCCTGTGGAACACAGTCACACGGGTCCTAACTCCAACAGAGCCAGATCCTTTGGCAGAACTTCATTACTACTTGCAGTGACAATCCTGTAGCAATAGCTTTGATCTGTGCTCAAGTCTTTCATCACTTCATCGCTGAGCTGAGGGAGAGCAGGGCCAACACAGACTTTTGCAAAATCAGGATTGATGTCTAGCTCAGTTACAGAATCTAACATTTCCCTAAGGGACCTGACCATTTGCTGTTGCTTAGAATCTTGCCATTTAAAGCAGTCACTAGGTGCCTCAGTGGCAGTTCTCCTGTGTGCAGATCACGAACAATCCACACGAGCTGCCTTTGCAGCTTCTCCCCGACATGATGCATTACTCGCCTACCCAACCAGTGGTTACATTACAGGAATCACCTTCAATAGCTTCAAGAGCCTTGTCTGCTCTTTTTTCATTCAATCTCTCAACAAGTCTATCAGCAATTATTTCAGCACGTTTTTCCTTTTCAGTTGCTTGAGCAGGAACAAAATGCCACAGATATCTGCTTTCTGGTCCCATGCAAACTGTATAGTGTTCTTCTTTCACCAAACCTGAATACATTTCGCCATTCCTTTTTGCTTTCAACATGACCTTGGTTTCATCACGACGCTCCATCAAAGAAAATACAACTGATGCCATTCTGCTGACGTTCGTTTTCAAACTTTCACTTCTCTCTTCTGAGCTCTCCTCACCTTATTGTGATCAATCACTAAAGTAGTGTCGAACTGAGTAACATCAATCCAGGCAGCAGTAGCAATCTCCGCTCTCTCCTTAAGCCCAGTGTGGTGTCTTAGACTGGCCAGGGCTATGTTGGTTATGTCTGCAGAATCGTGTTTTGCCCTCTTCATAGTTTTCACAGAATCAGCAGAAGACTTACCTTCAGGAAGTAAGTGTTTTTTGTCTTCATCACTACAATAGTCATTCACTGATTCTTCCATGATATCCTGTTACTCTTCAAACTCTTTCTATGGTCCACTTCAGACACTGTCATCTCTTCCTCGTCTGTGGTTCGTTTTTAAATCTTCATTCTCCATTTGCTCTCATCAACCTTCCTTTTTGCCTACTTTTCCTTCTGTGACACTTGTCTTATAGTCTCATGGAGGTCAACTGGTTCTATCTGATGAGGTCCAATGCTTCCAACTTTTTCTATTTGTCCTAGGAGGAATGAACTCCCCGAGTGATATGGTCCTAGGAAGAATGAACTCCCCTTTCAGTTTATCCTAGGAAGAATGAACTCCCCGAGTCATTTGGTCCTAGGAAGAATCAACTCCCCATTCAGTTTATCCTAGGAAGAATAAACTCCCCGAGTCATTTGGTCCTAGGAAGAATGAACTCCCCTTTCAGTTTATCCTAGGAGGAATAAACTCCCCGAGTCATTTGGTCCTAGGAAGAATGAACTCCCCATTCAATTATTCCTAGGAAGAATGAACTCCCCAAGTCATTGGGTCCTAGGAAGAATCAACTCCCCTTTCAGTTTATCCTAGGAAGAATAAACTCCCCTAGTCATTTGGTCCTAGGAAGAATTAACTCCCGTTTCAGTTCATCCTAGGAAGAATAAACTCCCGAGTCATTTGGTCCTAGGACGAATGAACGCCACATTCAGTTTATCCTAGGAAGAATGAACTCCACGAGTCATTTGGTCCTAGGAAGAATGAACTCCACGTTCAGTTTATCCTAGGAGGAATAAACTCCCCGAGTCATTTGGTCCTAGGAAGAATGAACTCCCCTTTCAGTTTATCGTAGGAAGAATGAACTCCCCGAGTTATTTGGTCCTAGGAAGAATGAACTCCCCTTTCAGTTTATCCTAGGAGGAATAAACTCCCGAATCATTTGGTCCTAGGAAGAATGAACTCCCCTTTCAGTTTATCCTAGGAAGAACGAACTCCCCGAGTCATTTGGTCCTAGGAAGAATGAACTCCCCATTCAGTTTATCCTAGGAAGAATGAACTCCCGAGTCATTTTGACCTAGGAAGAATGAATTCCCCTTTCAGTTTATCCTAGGAAGAATAAACTCCCCGAGTCATTTGGTCCTAGGAAGAATCAACTCCCTTTCAGTTTATCCTAGGAAGAATGAACTCCCCGAGTCATTTGGTCCAAGGAAAAATGAACTCCCCATTCAGTTTATCCTAGGAAGAATAAACTCCCCGAGTCATTTGGACCTAGGAAGAATGAACTCCCCTTTCAGTTTATCCTAGGAGGAATAAACTCCCCGAATCATTTGGTCCTAGGAAGAATCAACTCCCCTTTCAATTTGTCCTAGGATGAATTAACTCCACCAGTCATTTGTTGCGATCTCAAACGAAGACACTAGGGGAGTGTTTATTCGCAGGGTGGAGTGTTTTTGTCCTAGTATCAATTAACTCCCGAGTCATTCTGTCCTAGGATATATACACTCCGGGAGTGTTTATTTCAGGGGAGTCTATTCAGCCTCCTACACCGGCATTGATGCGGGTTGAAAGCGCCGCTGATTTGAGTGGCGCTATATAAGTTTTCGGTTACAATTACAATTACAATTACAATGACCTTAATCGATTTACAACTAAGAAATGCATTTAAACTCGCATGAACAGTGAACATTTCCAGTTCACTGAATTATGATGTTAAAGTTTCATTGAAATTTCTAGCAACAAATTACGTAATAACTCCAAAGGAAACACTACGGTGACCACAGAAAGCACCGAAAAATATATTCCAGGTTGTCAAAGTGCCGCCCCCCTCAAGTGGCCGCCCGGTGCGACCGCACCCCCTTGAACCGCCCACGCGCCGCCACTGCTCCTTCAGCACTGATTCGCCCCATTCTCTCAACCGTACTACTGCCTATCAGTTGTCGCTCCCAATTCTCTCTCCCACCTCAGCAGCACAAGTACTCTCTCCCAACAAGCAGTGCAAACTTTATCCTATCCCCCACCTGAATTCTAAAAGACTGTGCCTCGGTCCTCGCTCCTTTAATCACCAAAATTATCAATCATTCTACTGGCAACTTCCCAATTGCATTTAAACAACCTCTAGTCACTCCCCTTCTCAAAAAAGCAAATCTTGACAAGAAAAACCTATCTAACTACCGTCCAATCTCCAATCTTTCCTTTCTATCTTAAGTTAACTATTGTCCTTGCTCGGCTAAACGACTACCTCTCTTCTGAGTCACTTCATAACCCCCGCCAATCTGGCTTCACTAAACATCACTCGACTGTGGGGCGTGGTGGCTCAGTGGTAAGTTCGGCGCCTTGTGACCGGAGGGTTGCAGGTTCGAATCCCACTCTAGCCGCTGCGTACGGACCTTGGGCAAGTCCTTCACTCGCGATTGCTCGTGGCGCTTCGGCGTGAAAATTCCGGCACAGTATCAAATGCTGTAGTCGGGAGCGCCTCTGAGTAGTAGTTGACTTCGAGAGGCGCTATAGAAATATCCGGAATAAATAAATTTAAAAAAAACAGAAACTTTAGTTGCATCTCCCACGGGACATGTCTAGTACCTTTTATAAGAACCTCAAGACTTTCCTTATTGACCGTGCTTGGGTCGGGAGCGCCTCTGAGTAGTCGCCTTGAAGGGGCGCTATATAAATTTCGTTGATTGATTGATTGATCTCTGTGCAATAAACTGGTCTCTGCCGTCAGACATCAGCAAGTCTGCTGCCTCTGTCTTCTCGATAATTCCGCGGCATTTGACTCCATCGATGATTCACAGCTCCTCCTTCAACGATTATCTTCTTGGTTTGGCGTCTCTGGCACTGCTCTACTCTGGTTCCAGTCCTACTTGTCTTCCAGATCCCTCTCTGTTAAAGCCTCCAGCCACTGCTCACAACCCCTCCCTCTTTCCTATGGTGTCCCTCAAGGCTACGTCCTAGGTCCACTCCTCTTCATCCTGTTACTCTATACCCACACATTTAAACCATCTCATAAAATCCTCCTCTGTTGACCACTATCTCTACGCAGACGACACCCAACTACATATCCCTCTCCGCAAGCTCTTTCTCCACCTCAGTCACACAATTACTCCACGTAGTTAACCTAATCTCACAGTGGATGTCATCTAATCTCCTCTGCCTTAACCATTCCAAAACAGAATTCATCATCCTAGACCTTCTGATCAAATCAAGAAAATCCTTGACCCTTCCATGCACCTATCGACTGACTCGTGGTCTCTAACCTTCACCTCGCAATCTTGGTATTACTTTTGATCCATGCCTCTCCTTCTCTAACCCATAGGCGTAATTTATGGAGGGTATGAGGGGTATACCCATACCCCCACTTTTGGACTGGATGGTACCGTACCCCACTTTTCATACCCATTGTTTTTGTCTATTATTATTTTATCTGAGGAAGCCCTCAAGATTCAAAACAGTTACCAAGCATTGTCATCAGTATGATCACCACCATCATCTCTCTCATTGTTATTATTATCACTGTTATTATTATTATCATCATCATCATCATCATCATCATCATCATCATCATCATCATCATCATCATCATCATCATCATCATCATCATCATCATCATCATCATCGTCAAGCCTATAATTATTATTATGCTTGTATACGCTGATATAAACGATGCCATTATAATTATTTAACAGTCGCGAAGCTAAAACAATGCGAAATTTGGTACCCCACTTTCTAGACCAAAGTTACACCCCTGGAATAAAGGCCTATTGCTACATCATTTCAATTATGAAACACTTCTTTTGTTATTAAATTTAAATTGTATGAATAAAGGCCCTTTTTTACGTCAATTTCATTATGAAACACGTTGTATAAATTCAATTTTAAAACCAATGGCCTATTGTTACGTCACTTCAATTATGAAACACATTATAGTACCAGTAACTTTTAGATTTATACAATAAAGGCCTTTGTTACGTCACTTCAATTATCGAAAATTGTATTGTCATTATAAGCTTACATTTAGGGAATAAAGGCCTTTCTTACGTCACCAATTATGAAACACATTGTTTAGTAATATTTAGATTTATACAATAAAGGCCTTTGTTACGTCACTTCAATTATAAATCGGAAAACGTTTGCATTTAGGGAATAAAGCCTAAAGGCCTTTGTTACGTCACCTCAGCTATGAAAAAGGTCTACTATTATTATAACTAATTTATTATAACTAAGAATAGAGGTTTACTGTTACGTCATTCTAATTGTTAAAACGTCTATTATTTTTAATCTCGGATTTAGATAATAAATTAAGGTCTTGGTTACGTTACCTAAATTGTTAAAAAGTCTATTGTTATTAAGTTTAAAGTTATTTTAGACACTAGCAATTGTTTCGTTTAACAATAAAGGCCTTTGTTACGTCACTTCAATTATAAAAAAGTCTAAAAATGTTATTAGGTTTAAATTTGGAGAATAAAGGCCTATTGTTACGTCACTTCAATTATGATCGAAACACGTCTCTTCAATTCTTCAATAATGAAAACGTCAAAAAATGAAAACGTCTATTGTTAGTAATTTTAAATTATTATTATTATTGACATTACTATAATTATTATTGTTATTGTTATTATATTTATTATTATGCTTATTATCATTATTAAGGGCCTATTATATTTATTTTTATTGTTATTATTATTTATTATTATTATTTATTATTATTATTATTATTATTATTATTATTATTATTATTATTATTATTATTATTATTATTATTATTATTATCATCATCATCATTATTATTCGGAATTGCGCATAAATGGCGCCAAATATAGATTCATTGGGCGCCATTATAATTATTTAACAGTCTTGAAGGGGAAACGATGCGAAATTTGGTATCCCCCCACTTTCTAAACCAAAGTTACGCCTCTACTTTAACCACATCTCCAACCTCTTGGGAGCCTGCTTCATGCACATTCGTGACCTCTGATGCATTCGGCTCATGCTCGACCTTCAAACTGCCTCCACCATTGCTAGCCCCATTGTTCATTCAAAACTTGATTACTGCAATTCCCTCTTCCTCAACTTGAAATCACCCAAATCAAGCGTTTGCAGCTTATCCGCAATTCACTAGCCAGAGCTGTCACTACAGAACGCCCAAACATCATCATATCACTCCCATCCTCAAATCAGTCCATTGGCTAACAATCCCAGAGCGAATCCACTTCAAAGTCGATCCTATCGCTAACCTACAACTCCATACAATAAAAATACCCAGCCCAAGTACCTCCGTGATCTCTTCACCATCCGGGCAACCCGCCCCACTTGATCATTGTATTGTATTGTAGGGCCTATTCAAAACTTATAAAGCGCCTCTACCCAGTGCCCACCAATCGCAGGCGCTCCCAGTGCAAAAGTCCTCGGGAATAAATGCAAGTTTTAAGACAACGGAAAGCTGTGGCAGGACCAACAGATAGTACAACAGCCCGGACCGAATGAGGAAGCTGATTCCATAGTGAAGGGCCAACACTTACAATGATGTAGGCGCTTCTGACTATGGTCAGGTACAATATAGTTTGCTCGCACAGTTGGTGCACAAGTCAATCCACGGCATGGCATCTGAGTAGGTCTACCTCGGAGTAGATTACAACAGTGTAACTTCGTCTAAACCTGGACCTTCTTTGCCGTCGTGAGTGAAGGATCATCTGAAGGTACGAGAATAAAGACCTGCTTCAGTGATCATGCGTTCTCTGTAGCTGGACCTAGATGTTGGAACAATATCCCATCCTTAATACGTTTTCCAACTTCCTTGGAGTCATTTAAGTACCGGGGTGCAGACACAAGACGTACTACTTCAATTTAGCTTATTCGTGAACTTGTCTAAGCGCCATTGTAATGGCATGTGCTGTGTTACGGCGCTGTAGAAATTGTCGTGTTCATCATCATCATCATCATCATCATCATCATCATCATCATCATCATCATCATCATCATCATCATCATCATCATCCCAAGTAAGTCAGTAAGTTAGGTCTAGTTAACTTAACGAGATCCTTATGCTTGCATTGAGAGACATCCATAGATAATGAGTGTTAGCGACGTCTGTTTTCTTAGCCTCGGCATATGAACGCGGTTAGCTAATCCTCTTATTTGCCGCTCGATCTTTCCACCGACAATGTACACTGTACAGTCAGTGTACTCATTATAGCTGAGTTCACTAGGGGGCAGATGGAGCCGAAATCTCGAAACAAATTTATGGAGATTTGAACTCCCGACCTTTCGGTTGACAGCTCATCACGCTAACCTGTAGACTACTGCGCATCCAGGTGGAGCTATCTTACAAAAGAGAAATTAAGAAATATCGGAGGACATGTCATTGACGTTCCTTCGATCTCAACTTTGACCAATTGATAGCAGTCTTGTTGTCAAGACCTTAAACCTCAAGACCAAGACCAAGACCTTGAACCTCAAGACCAAGACCAAGACAACAAGACTGATTGATAGATGTCTCTCTGAAGTACTCTTACATAGTAATTCCAACCAGGTTCTCAATTCCACTGTCTAGACTGACATGTGTTCACAGCTTTTCAGAAATTGTTTCACAAAATAACAATGCTTAAATGATGTTGGCTGACTTGCCCCAATTTTATTCACGAAACAACGTATAATTATGTTCTGCCCAATTACTTCTTTTTCATCGAGATTTCTACAGCGCCCAAAAGCGAAGTCGCTGGAATCAGCTTATACAGAGGAAGATTCAATTGTGTTTGTGCTCACGAGCCTTGATTGTTCTTAGTTGATGCTCATACCAAAAATACAATCGTTAAAGATTAGCTCATAACAGCGAAATCGGTCGACAGAAACGTCTGACAAAGTGCACAAGACGAACGCATACGAGCTGGAAAATGTAGGATTTGAACTGACAAAGACTGACTACGTATGATTAACATCACACATCACACGCGGCGGCGAAACAGAATTGAAGTTGTCTAGCATGAAACACTTAATAGATTAACAGAATGTAGTCGATTATGGTAGGGAACTTATAAGTCTGCACCAAAGACGAAAACAAGCTTCAACGATGATTAGCACAGTTAGTTAATGGTTTCGCATTTTCATCCGAGACCGATCGATCAACTTCGCCTCGTTCGAGTGCCAAACGATGACGAATTCGTCGGTCTACCGAAAAAGACGTCTGCAGACCCAGATCGGCGCCAACTCGGCTCTGCTCCTGCCTCTGCTCCTCCGTTGCTCAGTGTAGCAGATCGACGAGTGCTGGTTCTCCCCTCGCGCCAGGAAGTCGAAGTGTCTGACGGGAAATACGACGGACTTGAGTATCCGGTACTTCCGGACCTCGATGCTGGTTCCACGGGAGCTCTTGTGAAGCGACTGAACCACTGAGCGTCAGAAGATGATCCTAGGAGACCTGAGCTGGCGTCTGCGTATCTCGACGATGACCCGGGAGATTCGTCGAAGCTCTGTGAGGACGAAGTGAAGGGGTATTTGGACCGAATGCGGTTCAGAAACTCATCGGAGGCGGAAGTGTCGACACTTATACCAGAAACAGTCGGACTCCATCCGGAAAAACTCGAACCGATATCCGGTTCTCTTCCGATTTCTCTTCTACTTCCTGCATCGTTTCGTCTTTCGGATGCAAAGTACGCAGACTCGTCAACCTTTGACCCGCCTCTTAGGTTAGTTGAGATGCCGAAGTCTGGCGCTGGCCTCTGGTCCAAGAAGCCGTTAACCTGAACCTCAGATCCTTTCGACGTTGTGCCTGATCCATAGATGTTCATGAAACTAGCGACAGCCGGGGTCGAAGTACTTGCTAGAACAGAGTAGGCATCCAGTGAAGGGTCAATGGCAGTTGGTCTTGGACCAAACATCAGACTTAGGAAGTCTTCTTTCTTCTCCTGCGTTGGTTGTACTTTGCGCTGTCTCTGGCCTTCTGTGGCTGCCTGATACTCAGTCTCGTAGGTCCTCGCTTCTGAGTCTAGGGCACTTTCGAGGGCTTCGACATGTGCCTTGTGTCCGAGGGACAGCTGCTTGACGCTCAGTATCTCCTTATCCAGTTCGTCGAGACCCTTGGACGCCTTCCTGACGGCTTCTGCCACTTCCGTCTGCTGCTCGACGAGCGATCGAACCCCTCGAGTCTTCTGCCGAACCATTTCCCCCGTCTCCTCACGACGACGGGGGTAAAACGCATCTTCCGGCAAACCCCCACCGCCCCCTCCTCCTCCTCCTCCTCGCTCGCGCCTGAACTTCGAGAGAAAGCTCTCATCCCGTTCCTCGAACTCTGACTCTCCCAGATTGTATCTGTCAATTTCAAAGACCAAATCCAATACAATAAGCAATCTAAACAAAAAGTATTTATAAATACAGCATTTTTACGTAGACTACAGAATAGCGATGGCCTATTGTTTGCATACGAAAGACAAATCTATATGAAGCTTTAATCTTTAGTTCAACAAGTGGTTGTAGCAACATTATCTAATGACGAGGTATCAATAAAAATGATGCTAATCAGTTGTGCGTAAATAAGTTGCTCTTCGCTCCCACTTTCCAGAGTGCAGCTAGGACCCCTTGGAAAACTTTTGCCGACGCCCTTCTTAACATTAGCACATTGAACACTGATAGAATTCTGGGGTAGCATACCGTGGGATATTTCGTCTGCTGACCCTTGGTCCGTACATGGTCTTTGAGAACGGAGGATAGTCGCTGGCTTCCATTTCCAGGTCCTGGTTGAGCTTTCGTCTCCTCGTTATCTCGGCGGCTGCCTCCCTCGCTCGCTTCTCCAGGTCATCGTCATCGAGGTCATCGTATTCCATCTGCTGGCGCGTCTTCCTCGCTGCAGCCAAGTATTTGCTGCTGGCCAGACTTCCTGCTGCTGAATCTTCATCATCTTCATCTGCAGTTTGGACACGAAAATAACCATGATTGCAATCCGAACCAATACTAGGAAGACTTAAATATTATACAAGATATTCTAATCATCTAATGTGTGTATGTATATTTGTTTGTATGTATATATGTATGCATGCATTATGTATTAATGTATGTATGTATGTATGTATGTATGTATGTATGTATGTATGTATGTATGTATGTATGTATGTATGTATGTATGTATGTATGTATGTATGTATGTATGTATGTATGTATGTATGTATGTATGTATGTATGTATGTATGTATGTATGTATGTATGTATGTATGTATGTATGTATGTATGTATGTATGTATGTATGTATGTATGTATGTATGTATGTATGTATGTATGTATGTATGTATGTATGTATGTATGTATGTATAGATTAAGAGGACATATTTCACATGTGTATGTGTGTGTTTGTGTAGGTGTGTCTGTGCAAATCTATGGCTTTAAATCCGAATGACTTACTTCTTTCTGTTTTTTCGTCCTATTGTGCAAGTAAGTGATAAGAGTTGTGTCATCACTGAATTATTGAGTCATGTGGTTCAAGTTGGACGGTCTCAGCCCATAATCGGGGGAGGCATTTGCAAGACGCAGTGGTCGATTATTGAAATGTTGACCAAGTCTCTGATTAGGCCTACATGCGCACGCGGAAAAGCTTAGAGCTGAACTGCTCGTCACTTTTGACCCCATTATTCTGAAAGAAAATCCTGTCTTCTCCTGTCCGGATGTGTTATTAGGACTGATAGAGCAAGCACCTTGTAGGCCAAGAGTCAAAGCCACCTCTTATCAAAGAATGAGCCTGCATGCAGTTCAGCCCCATTGTTTATTCTCATTTCCATACTGAAGTAGAGTGAAGCATATATGAAGATTGAGGCCAACAGTGAGAGTTTCTTGTAAGCTAATGCATAATAGCTCATTTTCCCCTCTCCGTCACTGTCTTTAAACCTAGAGCGCTCGTTCATTCCAGAATATAGAAGCTGAGTAAGAGCAGAACAAAAGATTAAAATTAGCTTTTGTAGGCCTACTGTTTTAAAACCAATGGGGTAGCAACATTCAGATAAACAAGTTCTGTTAATCGGGACCTCATTCCTCATGACCTGAGCCCATCTCAGAGAACTGCATAGGCCTACTATCAAGTAAGCATTAGACCGTACTGAAATACCAGACCGACTACAACATTAGAGGTTGGATAAATACACACGCAACAGACTCGGGCTTCACAATTCCTTGCTATAGGCTGTTGGTCACTGAGCATAGTAAAAATATAGTTTCTGGTTTCTCAGGTTCTAAAGTTGCATTTGGGTTAATTGTGATCTGGTGATCTTTCAGCTAGCCCACTCTAATTTTTTCAACACTAGGACGTATGTTCTTTATTTTTAAAGCTAATTAACAGGGGTAATTAGTCTATTTTGCCTACTCCGTGCAGAACCCATTTTATTCGACATTACTGATACAGTTACTCCGTGCATTAGCGTATACATAATATATAGTTATGCCTAAGAAACAAGGTCTCCTCGTGGACTTGGCATACGAATTTTTCAACTGTTTGTTTTGCGATTAAAACTGTTATTGCACTGAGATAACAACTCAGTAACTGCTAATTTAACAGCGTGTATTTCATCAGTGCGCATTTATCTGACCGAGCTCCTTCCGAAATGAACGTTATAACTATAGTGGAGTTCCTGGATCGCAGTAGACAGACCAGACGTCTTCTCTGTGCATAGAATACGGCTGAATTTTCCACATACCAGTCCGGCGCGCTGCAACAGGTGCTGCTGCTAGATGTAAATCGCAGAGCAAGGCAGCTGCAGAGATGAACACGCAATGCTGTTAGTCTTAGCGTAATATTGAGCTGCTGTTGCAACAGGCCTGTAGTATAGTTTTTGAGAAGAGATTTAGTTATATTCAGAGCTCTCTGATGAACTCTATCACTTGCATTTACATTAGTAAGTACCGTAAACTTGTTGTCAGGTAAACTATAAATTCCTCTACTCAACAGTCTGATCCAATTCAATCCAAAGCAATGCAGTTCCATCCAATCCATTGCAGTCTAATGCGATGCACTACATAAAAGTCGATCCAATTCTATCCGATCCAATCCAATGCATTCCAGTCCATTTGAGTCAAATACTTTCTAATCCATTCTAATCCACATTATACTCTAATTCATTCTACTCTAATTCACTCTAACCTGCTCCATTCTATTCCATTCCATTCTAATCCGTTCTAATCTATTCTGTCCAGTATATTGCAATCCATTCTAATTCATTCTAATCTATTGTAATCTGATCAGTTTTAATATAGTCCAGTCTAATCCACTCTAGTATTGGGAAAAGATGCGTTTACCAAAAGAGGAGAGTTGATGAGAGGAGTGCTGAGCAAAGACCTAAAGAAGAGACTTGTCAAGGCACTGGTATGGAGTGTGGTACTGTATGGGTCAGACACGTGGACCATCAGGAAAGAAGATATCAGGAGATTGCAGGCCTTTGAGGTGTGGATATGGAGAAGCATGGAAAAGGTGAGCTGGATGGAGCGAATGACAAATGAAGAGGTGTTGCAAAGAGTAGAAGAAAAAAGATCACTGATGACAACATTAAGAGAAAGACAACAGAACTGGATTAGACACATATTAAGAGGAGACTCCCTCTTGAGAGAAATCATAGAGGGGAGATTGGAGGGAAAGAGAGGGAGAGGCAGACCGCAACAGATGATGCTGGGATGGATGATGACCAATGGATACAGCGGACTGAAGAGAAGAGCACAGTGAAGAGAGGAATGGCGTCATTGGAAGTGGAAACCTGCCGAAGGGCAGAGAACGTAAAGAAGAGGAAATCCATTCTAATCTAATCAAATCTAACCCATTATAGTTTAGTCCATCTACTCCAATCCATTCTGATCAGTTCCATTCTAATCTGTTCTAATCCGTTCCTATCCATTCTAACCTAGACCATTTGATCCATTCTAGTCTGATCAAATCTAACCCATTGTAATAGAATCGAATCGAGTCGAATCTTACCTGATGTTACACGTGTGCTATTCTCGATTAAGGAAGTTTTAACAACACAATTCATAGTGTAATCCCGTTGTGATACTACACGACGTGTTCTAATTTCAAGAAGAAAGGAATAAGTGGAGAACCTATTTCGTGTATAGTGACAGGGTGCTAAAAAACGAAGAACAGGACTTCCGATTAAAATCTCTTACCTGCGAATCTGTTGCGTTGTCTGGTTTCTTCGTGTCCTCCTCCTCCTTCTCTTCCTCCTCCTTCTCTTCCTCCTTCTCTTCCTCCTCCTCCCCCTGTGGTTGTTTCTTCCAAGACTATCGATCTATTCCTCGTCGAAACGTCTCCTCCCACCTGATCAGCATCCGTTGTCAAACCCTTCAGCCCACTCTCCTCTGATAGTCCTCCTTCGTTGTTCGTCGGCTCAGTTGAAGATCCTGCCTCTCCTTCAGTCGCCCGTAGCTTCATTCGCTTGTCAGAATCTCTGACCTCCGATAGAATTCTCTGGATGAAATCGTCCACCGATTCTCTCTTCAGTCCGAAGTCCAGATCAATGTCGTCTTCGTGAGCAGCCGTCGTCGATTCCACTCTGACGGCGGCCAGAGCGTCGTCGCTGACACTTGGTTCAGCTGCAATTCCTCCATCAGACGTTTTACCTTCGTTGGTCTTCACTTCCAAACCGAGTGCAAGGTCTTCTTCAGCTGCTGGTCTTGGTTGCAACGCTTCTGTCTTCGTCTCGATGTCCGCGTCTTCTTTCACCTGACTGAGGATGGAACTTAGTTTGGCTGCAAACAGAACGTCTGCATCACCAGCGATCTGAGTGGGTTTTGCATCACTTACATCTTCAATTTTTGTCTGGTTCTCCAATTTGTTTGCCTCAGCTTCTTTAGCCTCCGATTCATTTTCAATTTTGAGATCAGTGTTTATTTTATGAGATGCCGATAACTTGTCACAAGAACTTTCCAGAGGTGCAACTTCGTTCTTGTCTACTGCAACTGCATCCGTTCTAATTTCTGCGTCTTTTTCATGCTTAGTCAAGTCAGATTCCTTAGCAGCAACAGTGACCTGACTTTCCTTCTTCCCTGATTCGTCTATGACCTCGTCTTTACCAGGTGTTGGCGACTTCGACGATCCTCTCACCGTCTTTTTGGGCTTTGCCAACGTGTCTTTTTCAGCCTCAGCAACTGATGATTTTGTGGAATCGTTTTCTAATGCTTCTGCTGATCTGTTGGAACAACTGCTTTTGTCCGCGAGAATGTTGCAGGTCCTTTCAGCCACCTCACCTTCTTTCTCAGAAACCTCTTCCGCTGTTTGTTTTGCTGGTGACTTCTTACGTTTTATGGAAAGTTTCGACCTCCGGGAGCCAGGCCACAGATCCCTCATTAGGGAGGGAACCGTTTCCTTGCCCGGAAGTTCGATTTCCGCCCATGTGGTATCTTGTGTCATCATAGAACAAAGGTTCAGCCACCTCGAGACGCACCTGATTTGCTAGGTCAAGCTGTGGATCGCGTCTCGATTGACTATCATTTCTCCCCATCAGAGAGAGAGGTAGAGAGGTGGCAATTGGCGCTACAGAAGTGTTTGAAGCCACTACATTGTCAGCTCTCCACTGACGTTCTTGTAGTCTTTGACTCCTCCGTAACCCAATGGTGTCCATAGTGAGACCCCCAGTCTCCAGATGTGCATCTGAACTCACTAGGACCGACGAGTGGTGGTTCCGAATAGTAGGCGGGGCAGAACATTGTTCTGCGATCGTGAGGGGATCACGACCTGGATCCTGGAATACCACAATGGGGCTTATGGATTTCTCCATCCGGTTTAATCGGTGAGCCAAATGCTCGACCGAATCATACACATGAGCCTGCCTAGAATCTAGGGACATTAGTCTCGAATCTACAGAACTTTGTTGGGTGACTACGGTCGCTAATTGTGAGGTTACGGTCTGCTGTTGAGAAGCTACAGCGGCCAAACTATTAGCCATATTCCCTATCACCTCATGTAATCTAGCCATAGATTCGCTCAGGTTAGCACCAGACGATTCTGGTTGACGATGCGCTTGTTCGTCATCACTTCCATACTCACTTACTGCACGGTTGACTCTATCTGACGAATTAACGCTGCTTGAAGACATTGTGTTGATCAATTAGTATTACTCCGTTTCAACACCTTTTGTATAAAACTACTAAAAGCCGTTACATTGGAAGCAATACTTAACACTAGTGAAATTTTTATATAGTGCTAGATGACTAATTAAAGTTTTAGTTTAAGATAAGTCTGCTTGCGATCGTTCTGTTAATTAAACTTAGTATTAGTAATTTATAATAATTTCAGATCCCCATTTTTATGACGAAGATTGGACTTGTGATGCTTGATTTCGTAGGATTCAGGCACAACACAATTGAATTCCGTTCTCTCAGCACGACAGCACTATAAATCGCTTAAACACGCAAGTGACGTCGACTCTCGCAAATCAGATAACTATTTCGTAACTTAAATAGGCCTAATTAGCGAGTGGCCCTTAATTTCTATTAACTATACGAGGCGTAGCCAGACTGGCGCAGAGGAGGTTGACGCTCAGATAATCTATATATATAATGATCGGTTGTAATGCGCTTCTCAAGTATGAAACACGCATTCGTCGCAGTGGCCCAGATATTTCGTCGACAGACGGCGCTTATCGGCAGAGTGATACACGACGACGTTCTCTCGCGACCCTGGACGAGGACGGTGATCACATGTAGGTCACAATGGCGGCCCGAGGTGTTTTCGCTGTCGCAAGAATATGAAAGGAACTCGTAGATTGAGAATTTGCGCAGAAGTTGAGGTTTGGTAGCTTCTGGACAAAACGCGTAGAATGAAGGATAGCGATTCGGTAGTACGTCTGTACTGATAGCACTCGAACGGATCAGCACATCTGTAGATCGATCGGTAGATAGCACGTCTAGTTAGCACTCCAGAATCAGCACGGCAGTTAGTAGATCGTCAGACCGCGCGTCCCGTTTGTACGTCTGAATCAGCACGGCAGTAGGTCGGTAGATAGTGCGTCTCTCGTCAGCACTTGGCACGATCAGCACGGCAGTAAGTAGATCGGTAGACAGCACGTCTCGTTCGTCTTTCGATCAGCACGGCAGTATAATCGAGTGAGCCTTTGTATAACTCTGCTCGATTCGTCTTCTTCCTTTGTTCTCCTTGGCTGACTCGGTTGCGCGGAGTGAACGTCAGTTGGTTCTTCTCCAGGTTGAGCGAGCTTCTTCTTCCAGGTTTTCTCCGTGTCGTCTTCTTCCGTGGCGAACTCGGTTGCGCGGAGTGAACATCAGTTGGTTCTTCTCCAGGTCGAGCGAACTTCTTCTTCCAAGTTGAGCGAGCGTCTTCTTTCGTGGCGAACTGTCGAATGGCGGCTTGCATCGATTTTTATAGTTAATTTTGATAAAGCCTTACTACAGTCGGTAATTCCGCTGTCCAATCAGAGTTATTTTATTTAGCTCCTTCCTGGCTGGATTATGTGTTTGACCGTTTAGCGGATCGTCCCACCCCCCTTATATGATAGGCTGCTCGTTATCTTTATTTCTTATTCATTGTAGACGTGCCGGAGCTATGGTTGACAGTTACCCGTCGCCTGGCCCGCGCCGGAGGCTAGCCCTCCTGCCGGTTTAATTACCATAATCGCCGGTCAGTAACTACGCCCTCACTGTCTTGTATGCCTTGCGGTAGCTGACGCCCCGCTGACCAATCGTAAGCCACTTCAGATTCGGTCGTCACCTGCCCGATAGAAGCAGGTGCTCACCTCCCTTCCGTTTCCATGTACAAGTCCTGAACTATTATCTGTATTAATATTTTAATTAAGAATATATCTATTTAATTTTAAAAAAATGTAATTCTCACCTAGGGAGATTGTTCTATAATCTCACACAGCCCTCCTACATGACCTGAGATGACCCACCTGGGTCATCAAGTAAGATAAAACTTAATTTATTTAGCTTACTCCAGTTTAAAGAAAACACAGCAAAGAAAAATAAACAAATCACTACTTTACTTAATAACGTTCGTCTTACATGTTATTCTTAGAACAATTAGTACTAGAGTTATGTTTTCTAACGTTTGTTCTCATCAGACTCTACTACACTTCATCAAACACTACGAGACTACTCATAACTACTGTTTTTGCTACACAAAGAGGATATAAATGGTCAATACGTATGACGTTTCCTTTAATTACTACTAGAGACAGTTACCGTTCCTCACCTACTTGTTTTCTGTCTCCTTCTCGTTTTTAGCGTTTTATCGTTGTACGTTACGTGTACTACTCACGAAACAACACTTGCCAAATCCACGGTGCCAAGGCTATGAATCGTGCAGTGAATACGGTCAGCGTCACCACCCAAGGACTTCTGTAAGCAGTGACGTAGATGTCGCTGATGCTGTTCAAAAAGGTCTCCTCTTCTCCCAGCTCTGGTTGTGCCAAGAATCGGTTAATTATTAATACAATCAGACTCCAGAGGTTATACGACCAGTAGCCATTCATGGCCCACGGTCGTATATTTGGTGCAACGACTTCCGGTAGTACGACTGGTGGTGGAACGGCTCGTCCATCATTTCTTGCCCATTGGCGCAGAACGTGTTCTCCGTGTCCAATCGTAGCCAAAACTTGTGCCGTCGCTATAACGATTGGCAAGGACTCTTCGTTGTTATCCACGGGTGGTAGGTATCGGTGCATGGTTAGCATATCCTCATGCGTGATGCCTGCGTGACCTTGCACACGAAAAGCGTCTAGGACAAGAAAAATCATACCCGCCGCCGTCGTCTTCCACGAGGTCACGGACACTGTCGTCCATGGCCTGCATTGGACATTCCAACTTGGGGCAGGACATGTCATGCCGCAGTAGTGTGCGGTTCTGACGGAGCTGTCTACGGACGATATTGGAGACACAGAGGCGAAGGATGCGTCGGCTGGTGGCGGTGAGTCGTCCGGTTGTTGAGTTGGAGGAGTGACCGGAGGTGGTGGTGTGTGTAGATTCCCTGCGCCTCCACTAGCCTCTCCTGGCTTCGTATCCGCGTCCTCGTTTTCGTCCAGTAGAGGGGTGTTCGTATCCCTTGGTGGAGACAGACCCACACCTTCATTTTTCGCATCATTGTCCCAGTCCGCCAGTAGTTGCTCCAACTCACTAAATGAATTTGCCTCAGGAGCGTTTTCGCACTCCATTACGTTGTCCGCATCCGTTGACTCCTCCTCATGCTGCTTCCTTTCTCCTTCCATCCTTCGATCCGACTTCGCTCGTAAAAATTTATTAGACACTAAATTCGACTTTTTAACTCTCTCTCTCCAAGACTCAAATCGAATGAGAATGGCTATCTTAAATTGCTTCCTTATAAGGTAGAAGTGGCTGTCTAGGTTGAGGAGTCCGATTGGGGTGTGGGAAAAGGTCAGCCTGTCTACAAACCTAATTTTGACGAATTGTTGCAGATTAAGATCGTCGAGTTGGTCTCTTTTAAGTCCAGATACTGACACGTACAGTTGTTAGCCATCCATTAACGCCGGTGTTCGGCCTGGTCATAGCGGAACAATTTGTACCTCGGCCGCTGGAGTCGCTGACAGTTCACAAGCACATGTGCATGTCTCATCTTACCTAGGAGGAACGGTCCACTGACATACTTTGCTCTAATATGCTATATATTCTAAACTACAGTTGTCTCTACTTGCAACTCTATATATATATGCGATTTGCACTCTAATCGTCGAATCCATACATCTGTGGTGGCCTGGTAGCACGTTTTGGTCTCGATACCGTTATTTCTTCATCCAAATCAAACAGTCGAGTCAAATCGTCAGTTTCCAGTTCTACTTCTTTCTCTAGCGCCTTTTCTTTAATTCCCTCATTATGACAAGGCTTCAAAGCATCAATATACACAACCTTGGGCTGAGTTCTATTGCTGCGTTGTATGCGAAACAAAACAGGGCCTAATCTCTCTGTTATTTTGTATGGTCCTTGGTAGGAAAAATTCCATTTTGGATTTGTTCCTCTCTTGTTCCGCGGATAATGGTAGTAAACTAAATCGTTCACTTTGTACTCGTGGCCCTTTACTCTCATGTTGTATCTGGCCGCTCTTGCTTCTGCTTGTTTCTTCAGGCAGTTACGTGCCAACTCAAAAGACCTTCGCATTCTATCTTCTTGCTGTTGCACGTAGTCCACATACGTCTTCTGTCCTACCTCTTCTTGTTTTTTACCTAGGATAAAGTCGATTGGTAGATTTATTTCTCTGTTTAAATACAGTTTGTTTGGTGTGAAGCCAGTGCTGGTGTGGGTAGACGATCGGTACGAGCATAGAACGGAAGGTAAACACAAATCCCAATTTTTCTGATCTCCTTCCACTGCTTTAGCAATTAGTGAGTTCAATGTCCTGTGCCATCGTTCAACGGTAGAATTAGAGCTCGGTTTGTAAGCAACTGTGCGCAGTTTGTCTATCTTAAGCATCTGACACAGTTCTTGGAACATCTGGGCTTCGAAACAAGATCCTCTGTCAGTAATAATTTGAATGGGGCAACCATATCGACAGATCCATTGGTCAAGCAGAATGCGGGCTGTACTTTGCGCATCTTGCCGTCGGGTAGGGTAAGCTTCAGCAAATTTAGAGAAGTTGTCTATCACTGTGAGCAGATATTGATGTCCACGGTTAGACGTCGGGAAAGGCCCACAATAGTCCAGAGAAATGACTTCGTTTGGTTCTCCTACAGTTAGTTTCTGCAACAGGCCTCTGTGTGGTGGTTTTCCGCGAAAATATCTAGCGCATTTGTCACATTTCATCAGCTCCAGCTTAACAGTATTATGCCAATCTGGCCAATAGGCATACCTCTGAACGTGGCTACATGTTTTTTTAGCACCTAAATGACCTCCGGTGAGACCAGTATGACACAACTTGATGAGCGCCGCGCGTCTTTGGGGAGGTAGTATCATCTGTTGCCATCGCACCGAGCCATTAAGATCTGTGGTCGTCGGGTCGCTATTCAGCCACTGGCGCGTTAATAGCCCATTAACGACGTCTAGCTGAGGCCATTGATAAACGAGTCTCTTGATAGTGCCGCTAAGGTCACGTATTTCTTGAGGACAGGGCATTTCTGCACTGCTGGCTTTCCGGTTAATGATCCATCCCAAATCTGGATCATCTCGCTGTTCCTTGGCAATAACTTCTGCACTCCAGTCCCCTGGTAGAAGCGGTGCTTCATTACGACGCTGGTTTACGCACTTGGCTGCGTTTACTCGAAGCGGACGACGAGAGAGTCCATCTGCATTACCGTGGGCGGTTCCAGGACGGTGTTGTATTGTGAAGTCGAATTCGCTCAACAGACAAACCCATCTGGCTAATTGTCCCACAGGGTTTGGATGCTTTTGAATCCATACTAAAGCAGAATGATCAGTTCTCAACAGAAACTTCCTGCCTAACAAATATACTCTATAGTACTTTATGAAGTATACAATCGCCAAGAGCTCTCGTCGTGTGACGTCGTAGTTTTGCTCAGCGGGAGAACACACGCGGCTTCCATAACAGATAACCCTTTCATCTCCGTCTTGCACCTGTGAAAGGACTGCACCTATAGCCCAGTTCGAAGCGTCGCAGTCTAGAACATATGCATCGGATTCTCGAGGTAGTGCTAAAACCGGTGCAGTTGTCAACTTGTCCTTCAGCACTAAGAATGACTCCTCACATTCATTCGTCCAATCGAACTTCTCCGTCTTCTTGGTCAGGTTATGCAGGGGTCTGGCAATCTTTGCAAAATCGGCTACAAATCTTCTGTAATACGAACACAGGCCTATAAAAGCACGGACGTCCTTCATTTTGACGGGTCTTGGCCAGTCCTTCACTGCGTCAATTTTTTTCGGGTCTGTGGCCACTCCTTCACGATTAACAACATGTCCCAGGAATTCAACACTGCTGCGAAGTAATTTGCACTTGGATGGTTTTAGCTTCAGGTTTGCACTTGCCAATCTTTCCAGCACGATCTCCAGTCGCTCCATATGGCTATCTATGTCTACGCCAAAGATGATGACATCATCTAAGTAGGTCAAGCAGATTGAAAAGTTTAGTCCTGACATCACTAAACTCATCATCCGTGAAAAACTTGCACTTGCACCGACCATGCCAAATGGGAGAGTGTTGTATTGGTAGCTGCCCTTCCTAGTCAGGAAAGCACTCTTAGCTTTAGCACTTGGATGAAGTGCCAGCTGATGATAGCCCGAAAAGAGATCCAGAGTGCTAAACCAATTAGCACCAGACATTAGGTCGATACATTCCGCAATTATTGGCAGAGGGAAATTGTCTTTATGCGTTATCTTGTTTAGCGCTCGATAGTCTATGCAAAAACGAGGAGTTCCGTCCTTCTTGGTCACGATAACAATGTTATTTGCCCACTCAGCACTTGAAGCTTCAATCACTCCTTGACGTAACATCGTCTCGACCTGCGCATCTATAATCGGAAGTAGTGCTAACGGTTGTCTCCTCAAGGTTTGACGAATTGGTGCTGCATTTCCGGTCGGGACCTCGTGTCGCACTATCTCCGTATAACCCATGTCCCAATCTCCCATTGAAAAGGCTTTCTGGTGTCGTAATAGCACTTCGCGTAACCTCTTCCTGTTCTCCGGCGTAACTTCTTCATCCACATCAGCCCACAGCGGTGCAAGGACCGTCTCGGCTAATTCATCTGTCTGTCCATTTATCATCGCACATTTCACTGTAGTCTCATTAGACGCAGCGTGTTCGGTGATTAGCACTTCGTCCAACTCGCATCGACAACCTCTCTTTATCTTTATGGCTTTCGGTGTCGGGTTCATCACCCGTATAACAAGGTCCAACTCCCGGGGTGGGAGAAGTGTGCGGGCCACAATCAGTCCAGTGTCGAATATCTTTGCTTTAGTAGCCCACTGTGAAGGTGATTGCTGCAAATTAGGTATAACAGCAAACGCTTGGACATTCATCTCGCATAGCGGTGGCACGCTTACATCGCAGGCCATAGCGATCCGTCTACAGTTTAACGGGCTGGCTCGTCTTTGCACTGGCAGTAAATTACCGTTAAGCCACAATCGTCCAGTTTGAAAGTCCCAACTCGCCCTGTTGTCCTCAAGGAAGTTCAAACCTAAAATAAAGTCACTTATCTGATCGGAAATTAGAACTTCAAGCCAATACTCTCTTCCTCCAATTAGACACTTTACTTTCGTCTGTCCCAAAATCTGTATGACTGAATTATTGGCAGCCAGAACTTTCTGTCTCGCAGGCTTCATTTCGTTTTTCCGAATGAACTTCGATGGCGCCAAGCACACCTGAGATCCTGTGTCAATAAGACAAAGAACACTCTTTCCATGCAGCTTGATCGACAGGTAAGCGTTGCAGTTTCCTGGTATGTGATAAATATTGGTTGGCGCAGCATAAGGGTTAGGACGTGGGTATGGGCAGAAACGTATCACGTGTTCGCTAGATTGACAATTGAAACAGCGCCTTTCTGGTCTCCAGTCATTTCTTTGTTGCCATGACAACGGTTGTTGATTTTGAAAGTGCTGGTTATTCGCTCGAAAGTGCTGTGGATTGTTCTGACGACCGTGGCTTCTTGACTGTGTCAGACCTGGTACGAGGGGTCTTATCGGTGTCGTCTGCTGATTCACTGTTTCCTGAATATGCCGTAGTCGCTTAGTAGGAGGTGATTGATCTCTATGGCGCTGTTTTTCATCCGCAATTACGTGTCTCCATCGAATTGAATAGTCCACCGCCTCCTGTAGATCTTTGCACTCGCGTAAGCTAAGTTGTGAAGCTAATTTTCTGTCTGCTAGTGCGTCGCAATAACTCTTTATCGCTAAACCGTCAATATGACTCGATGACAAACCTTTGTAGGCTACCGAGATTAATTGGCGTATGGAAGAAGCTAAGTCCTCCACGCTCTCACCTTCTTTCTGCCTTTTGTTCTGGAGCAATGATTGAAAGTACCTCCCCCTCGAACTTGTTCCAAACCTCTGCTCTAATCGATCGACCAGTTTACTTACTGTCGACAACTCCTCTGCATCCCATTCTGCAAGTAAATTAGCGGCCTGGCCCTGTAGTGCACACACTAGATGGCGCCAACTGTCTCCTTCTCCCCAGTGATTATGTATTCTGCATATCTTAAATCTCGTAAGGAATAGATCAAGAGAAGTTGAACCATCATAAGAATTTAAAGCCAACACTCCCTTGGACTGGTTCTCTGTCCTTGTGACGTACCTCTCATTCATTTCTGGTTGCGACACTGCATTTCCGGTTTGTTCGCATCCGTTTCTAGGCATCTGATTAGTCCAATTATTCAAGTCAGGCGGACGTTCATAGCTAACCGTAGCTGGCAGGTTTGTCCGGGGATACTGCATACAATAGGTCATCGCAGCCATGTTAGGTTCCTGACGATGCTCGTAAGTAAGATGATTATCTCTTACCCCGTCGTTCGGTAATCTTCCGACATAAGGTGGTCTTTCTCCAATCGCAGCTCGACATCCTCCTAGTGCAGACGAATAGATCAGTCGTTCCTCACGCACAGCTTCGGGTCGACGCAGTTCTGGTGGTTGGTAGTTGTACGCCATTGACACCGGAAGTCGATCTTCCCACATAGTCATCCGTCTAGGTTGATCACGTGGTTGGTCGGCAGCTCCTGATGTGACGTATGGGTTGAAGATGGCTGACTCCACTTCTTGGACAGTGAGAAACGCTGGTCTGGGTTGGTGGTCTGTTCGCATGTGTCCGTTGATCTGCGCGGCGGAAGTGCGAATGACGTCACGCGGTTGCACTGTTACTGGTTCCATCCGGTTGTTGTAGCGACAGTCTTCCGTTTGCGTCGGGTGTCCATCCATGCGTCTGATTGGTTGAAAGGCCGACTGATGACGGTCTGCATCGTTGACTGACATTTCGGTTAGCGCAGGTCTCTTTCGTCCCCCCGAGTTATCATTAATCAAATGGTTAGAATTTGCCAAAAAGTCAAAATTCTCCTTATTTCTAATCTCTGACGATCGCAAGTACTCATCTCTGTTACTTAGATACAATTCATTGCTCTGCATTTCATTTGATTCTGGCTCTACATAAATGCTTCTTGGGGCAAAAGTTACTTGTCTACCGCTGGCTTCCATGATCCTATCATTCTCACCAACGTTGATCCTACTCAAATCCTGTCTAGTGTTATTCTGATTCCACCTTACCTCTTCCCTCTGATTAGTTACCTCGTCGCCTTCATTCCTCTGTTCTAATGAAATTCTTCTTCTACTTACCATATCTGAATCCAAGTCATCAGTATGGAAACCTCTTCCTACATTTAAACCATTCCCATCGGCGTCGCCAGTATGGAAAGTTTCGACCTCCGGGAGCCAGGCCACAGATCCCTCATTAGGGAGGGAACCGTTTCCTTGCCCGGAAGTTCGATTTCCGCCCATGTGGTATCTTGTGTCATCATAGAACAAAGGTTCAGCCACCTCGAGACGCACCTGATTTGCTAGGTCAAGCTGTGGATCGCGTCTCGATTGACTATCATTTCTCCCCATCAGAGAGAGAGGTAGAGAGGTGGCAATTGGCGCTACAGAAGTGTTTGAAGCCACTACATTGTCAGCTCTCCACTGACGTTCTTGTAGTCTTTGACTCCTCCGTAACCCAATGGTGTCCATAGTGAGACCCCCAGTCTCCAGATGTGCATCTGAACTCACTAGGACCGACGAGTGGTGGTTCCGAATAGTAGGCGGGGCAGAACATTGTTCTGCGATCGTGAGGGGATCACGACCTGGATCCTGGAATACCACAATGGGGCTTATGGATTTCTCCATCCGGTTTAATCGGTGAGCCAAATGCTCGACCGAATCATACACATGAGCCTGCCTAGAATCTAGGGACATTAGTCTCGAATCTACAGAACTTTGTTGGGTGACTACGGTCGCTAATTGTGAGGTTACGGTCTGCTGTTGAGAAGCTACAGCGGCCAAACTATTAGCCATATTCCCTATCACCTCATGTAATCTAGCCATAGATTCGCTCAGGTTAGCACCAGACGATTCTGGTTGACGATGCGCTTGTTCGTCATCACTTCCATACTCACTTACTGCACGGTTGACTCTATCTGACGAATTAACGCTGCTTGAAGACATTGTGTTGATCAATTAGTATTACTCCGTTTCAACACCTTTTGTATAAAACTACTAAAAGCCGTTACATTGGAAGCAATACTTAACACTAGTGAAATTTTTATATAGTGCTAGATGACTAATTAAAGTTTTAGTTTAAGATAAGTCTGCTTGCGATCGTTCTGTTAATTAAACTTAGTATTAGTAATTTATAATAATTTCAGATCCCCATTTTTATGACGAAGATTGGACTTGTGATGCTTGATTTCGTAGGATTCAGGCACAACACAATTGAATTCCGTTCTCTCAGCACGACAGCACTATAAATCGCTTAAACACGCAAGTGACGTCGACTCTCGCAAATCAGATAACTATTTCGTAACTTAAATAGGCCTAATTAGCGAGTGGCCCTTAATTTCTATTAACTATACGAGGCGTAGCCAGACTGGCGCAGAGGAGGTTGACGCTCAGATAATCTATATATATAATGATCGGTTGTAATGCGCTTCTCAAGTATGAAACACGCATTCGTCGCAGTGGCCCAGATATTTCGTCGACAGACGGCGCTTATCGGCAGAGTGATACACGACGACGTTCTCTCGCGACCCTGGACGAGGACGGTGATCACATGTAGGTCACAATGGCGGCCCGAGGTGTTTTCGCTGTCGCAAGAATATGAAAGGAACTCGTAGATTGAGAATTTGCGCAGAAGTTGAGGTTTGGTAGCTTCTGGACAAAACGCGTAGAATGAAGGATAGCGATTCGGTAGTACGTCTGTACTGATAGCACTCGAACGGATCAGCACATCTGTAGATCGATCGGTAGATAGCACGTCTAGTTAGCACTCCAGAATCAGCACGGCAGTTAGTAGATCGTCAGACCGCGCGTCCCGTTTGTACGTCTGAATCAGCACGGCAGTAGGTCGGTAGATAGTGCGTCTCTCGTCAGCACTTGGCACGATCAGCACGGCAGTAAGTAGATCGGTAGACAGCACGTCTCGTTCGTCTTTCGATCAGCACGGCAGTATAATCGAGTGAGCCTTTGTATAACTCTGCTCGATTCGTCTTCTTCCTTTGTTCTCCTTGGCTGACTCGGTTGCGCGGAGTGAACGTCAGTTGGTTCTTCTCCAGGTTGAGCGAGCTTCTTCTTCCAGGTTTTCTCCGTGTCGTCTTCTTCCGTGGCGAACTCGGTTGCGCGGAGTGAACATCAGTTGGTTCTTCTCCAGGTCGAGCGAACTTCTTCTTCCAAGTTGAGCGAGCGTCTTCTTTCGTGGCGAACTGTCGAATGGCGGCTTGCATCGATTTTTATAGTTAATTTTGATAAAGCCTTACTACAGTCGGTAATTCCGCTGTCCAATCAGAGTTATTTTATTTAGCTCCTTCCTGGCTGGATTATGTGTTTGACCGTTTAGCGGATCGTCCCACCCCCCTTATATGATAGGCTGCTCGTTATCTTTATTTCTTATTCATTGTAGACGTGCCGGAGCTATGGTTGACAGTTACCCGTCGCCTGGCCCGCGCCGGAGGCTAGCCCTCCTGCCGGTTTAATTACCATAATCGCCGGTCAGTAACTACGCCCTCACTGTCTTGTATGCCTTGCGGTAGCTGACGCCCCGCTGACCAATCGTAAGCCACTTCAGATTCGGTCGTCACCTGCCCGATAGAAGCAGGTGCTCACCTCCCTTCCGTTTCCATGTACAAGTCCTGAACTATTATCTGTATTAATATTTTAATTAAGAATATATCTATTTAATTTTAAAAAAATGTAATTCTCACCTAGGGAGATTGTTCTATAATCTCACAGTTTCTTGACGGGTTCCTTCGCTGTGAGCGTTGTTGTCAGTTCCTGTGCTTCGCTTTCGTTTGCTTTAGTCGATGATTTCTCTTCATGTATTTCATCGGCTATGAGTCCATCAGAAGATGATTTGGGCTTTTTAGGCTTGGAAGCTTTATCTGGTGTCTCTTTTGGTTTTTCAGCCTCTGCGTCTTCCTCATTCAATATCTTTTCTTCAGATTTCTTATTCTTGCTGTCGATGCTTTTTACAGTCTTTTCAGAGCTTTCTTCGGCCTTAATAACTTTGTCAATGTCCTCAGTCAAGCTACTTTCAACCTGTTTCTTCGATTTTAAGATTCTTGAAGTCTTTTCTAAACCTGACTTATCGGAATCAGCTTCCGAAATCGCATCTGTAGCGAGTTTTTTCTTACCTTTGGAGCTGGTCGAAACCTCCTCAGTCGTCTTCGTTTGATTTACAGCGCCGATATCTTCCGTGTTTTCAGAAGCCTTCTTTGATTTCAAAGATTTTGGTATCTTTTCAGGTGCTTCCTTTGGCCTATCACATTCAGCATCTTCATCATCTGCACTCATCTCAAGAGATTTCTTCTGTTTGGTGATGGTTGACTTCTTCGTCGTCTCTGTTGCTTCAGTTTCCTTCTTTTCTTTTGCTTCTTCGTCTACTGTAAGCTTTTCCACAGACTTCTTGACTTTGGGTTTTGATGTTTTTTCAGGTGTTTCTCTGGAACTTTCTTCTTTTTTAATATCCTCAGCTACTGGAGCCTTTTCTGCTGGCTTCTTGATCTTGAAACTCTTTTCTTGTGTTTCTCTTTGGTTTTCTGCTTTTCCAACATCTACTGAAAACTTTTCAGCTAACATCTTGGCTTTAGATTTCGTAGTATTTATTGATGTTCCAATCTGCTTCCCTTTGTCAACATCTTCAGCAACTTCAGTCTTCTCAACTGTCTTCTTTGGTTTAGGCAAGATCGACTTTGCTGTTGCCTCATCTTTTTGCTCTTCTGCGCCATCTTCGTCAGCCTTAGCCTTTGGAAGTTTGCTGCTCTTCATACTTTGTTCTAACTTGAGTTCTGTCTTCTTTATTCCAGTTGCAGACTCTTCTGAATTCTTTTCTGATGATTTTACGATTGCTACTTCTGTAGTTTTTGAACTTGTTACTTTGAAAACTGCGCTTTCATCTTGAGCAGACTTTGACCCTTTCTCTGCTTTCTTCTCGTCTTGTTTCACTGGCACAGGTAACTTGGTCCTCGCAGCTGAAGGCTGAGGCTTTGGACCGACATCAACGATCGAACTCGAAATCTTCGTTTCAGAACTCGCTTTCGTAGTTTGCTCGACACTTTTCTTACTCGCTGAGCCTGTGTCGCTTGTTTCGCATGTGCTACTTGCCTGTGTTGTCTTAGGCCTATCTTTTTCACTCGTAGGCTGAGTTAATTGGCCTGTCTGAGATGTAGGTAGTGTGAGTGTTACGGGTGGAATCTCAGCCTCGTCTTCGCTGTTGCTGGCACTGGAAGCAGACGAAGACAGCCTGGAAGAAGAGGAAGAGGAGGAGGACGAAGAAGAAGATGATGAATCTTCATCCTCGCTTTCCGAAGAAGCAGCACTTTCCTGGTGTCTGTTTCGAAAGGACGTTTTTTCCGCGGAATTCATTTTTGGCAGAAGAAATCCAGTTGGAAATAATAAGACTAGTTCTGATGTACGGAAGCTAGCCTTCTGCTATGACGACAGCCTATTGTAGAGTTTTACAATAAACTATTGCAATCTAAAGCAGGAGGCGAGATGAACGTCCACAACCAACCAGGAAAGAAGACAGAGCTTGCGGCGGCTCGGTTTGAAGGGCCGCTGCTTCGGAACAGGGCCAGGGCACGGGGGCCTGCGCTATAATAAAGCTAGGCTGTCGGAAAAACTTCCAACGCAACGAAGTGTCTGTACAGCATTCCTCCACGTTATATTCTCTCTCCTGCTGTAGGCGTAACATCTTTAAGCGTCACGCTGTATTTCTATGCGAAATGCATTATAGACTATTCATGTAGGCCTAAGCTTACAATTTATGACAATTCTACATCTAAGCATAATATAGGCTATTGTGTGTTATGTATGTCTGTCAGATTAGATCAGGATGTCTGTTTTGATCGTTGTTTCAGTTGCCTTATGCGTGTGTGTGTGTGTTTGTGTGTGTGTGTGTTTGTGTTTGTGTGTGTGTGCATGGAGGTCATTTCGGTCAGTTAGTAACGGAACTGCGCGTATGCATTAACTTCCGTTGCCGGACAACAAGTGGTGAAAGCCTTTCGTAGGTGCAACGCAGAATGATCAGCTAACGGGTAAGGAAGAAACTAATGTCCGTTTAGAACACATCTCATCACTCAACTCTACACTCCTTATGTTGCCATGTTCATGGGCGGCGATCCCGAGGGGTCGACGGGGACAAGACTCACCTTTAAGAGTGGGGGACACGCCATACAGTTGCGCCCCCCCCCCCCAATTTGGAAGAAATACCAAAAAAAGGTTAACACAATTTTCTCATCTCTATTTGACCAGATCAGTTCAAAAGTGTCGCATGTCCCCCACCTGTCAAGCAAGATTGCCGCCACTGGCCATGTTCATTAAGCTCACACTGGGCCCATATAGCTGGCCACCAGCGACACCTTGCGGGTTTAATGACTGTGGCTGTCTGGGATACTTTCAGAGCCTTCCGGAAGTCGTCCATGTTGCATCAGAAGGCCCTCAGTTCATTTACTAAGGGCCTTAGATGACAATGGACAAATCCCAAGTCATGGACAGGGTAAGGGATTTCACACTGATGGCAAGACTTTCCGCTTACTTCCAAGCTTGTCCAATAGTCACTGGGACAACGCTAATAGCTAAACGGAGTGAACAATAACCTACTTGACTTTCTCTGAAAAGTCGAAGCTGCACATTTTATTAGAACTGAACTGAGCGAATTATTTTCATGGAACTAGATGAAGCTAAGACTGTCATTGGATGCATGACAATTGCCTAATAATGAAATACTGAATTCAGGAACCTTGAGACATTGGCTCAACGTTGACGTCTCAACGCTGACGCATTAGGCCTACATGATGATGGCGGGACCCAATTAACCGACCAGTTCAGTCAAATGGATTCCACTACACAGCTCTAGCTTTCTAAGGGTAGAGAATCCGAGATTTTATTAGGTCTATGCATGACAGAAGCACAAAATAACGAAGCGTCTGACAGATATTTAAACGGGGAATTTTGTTTGTGCCAGTCTCTGGAACTGACGTTATGAGTAAGTGTAAATGTAGGATTTATTTTTAGCTGCGCAATCCAACATTGGTATCCATTGACGGCTGAACCAGAAGAACGGTCTGCATGGCTCGACAGGCGCTGAGGAGCGGAGGCGTCTCTCGTCTGTGCTCGCCCGTCTGCCCTCGGTTGCCGGGATGTGGTAGCGATGGTAGCAGGCTACGTAGCAGCCACTGAAGGCCGTGGGCCGCCGCAGAAGCACTGCAACGAGCTGCAGAGGAATGCAGAAGACGAGATCATTAGGCTAGTTCATATGCTAACCAGTGATGAACCAAAGACAGGCTAAACGTTACCATGCACACCTTCAGCTCACACTAACTGACTGGCTTTTTGACTTACAGACTTCACTATTTTCTCTTGACTGGCTGAATATAATCATTAGTGAAAAATTGACTGACTGATTCACCGGTTCACTGGGTGACTCAGTTTCTAACTGATTGACATATATTATGTAGGCCTATATATAATTATGCATGTGTATGTGTGCATGTGCGTGTGTATGACTGTTTCTATGTAGTGTTGCAAGGTGCCGAGGCCGGTGAAGAGGAAACTTTTATAGCGCTGTTACATACTTCGTCTTTACTTCTGAACAGTGCCTGTAAATTTTCTCGACTGCCTGTTCAAGGACACAAATCTGGTTTTCATACTTTAGTAATCGTAAGCTTGAGATTCTACAGCACCCAAAAAGCGAAGTCGCGGAAATCACTTGTTAATAGATTTCAGTTTGCGTCTAAATGTGTTAAATATTCACTGAACATTACGGTCATTCGTGATGAACGTGGCATTTAGCGTAGAGTACGTATTCCTATCGTCTGCACTTATTCAGGTTTCCAGCCGTTGATAGTGGTTGAGGCTTTCTCCAATTTACCCGCACAAACAGCTAAGGCAACAATGTTTACTGCCTTTTGTTGGGCCCAAGTCAGCCTCGGTTCTCTTATCATGTTTCTTTTTACTGTACTAGTCCATGGTTTAAGTTGGTCAAGTAAACGGCGCAACATCGTGCGATAATGTAGACCTAGGCCCCACATACCAGAAAGTTCCTGCTGAAGAGCGATAACAAAGGCTCCGCGGTACACGATTTTGTTTCACAAAAATAGTTCTTAACAAATACATACGTTATCTAACAAGTCAGAGCTTAAATCGTTAGGCCTAATTATGTTTAATGCATAGGCCATTGGTATGAATTAAATGAGTTCTGAAGGTTATTCAAGTATACTAAAAAAAAGAGTCTAATTAAGCAATACTCAGTTGTTAACTTCATGATGATGGGTCAGTGAGTGTGGGGTTCAAGGACAGTGACCCAGCCCTAAATCATACTTCGCCAACGTCTTCAACTTTCTTGAATAAGCTGGTGCCCTGCGCTTAGCTTTCGAGGACATCGCTTTAGAACTTAGGAGTTTACGATTACAATTCATATAGAAATTGACATAGGCATAATTTACAGGAGGGGAGTAGGAGGGGTACCCGTAACCCCCAGGTTTTGAACTGGAGGATTCCGTACCCCCATTTTTCATACCCATGGTATTAACCATTATTATTTCATCTGAGGAAGCCCTCAAGATTCAAAACTATTACCAAGCATTATCGTCAGTGTGATCACCATCATCATCATTCTTATTGTTACTATTTATTTTTACTAAAAGAGGTGGCAATATATTATCTGTGAAATCACAATGCAATTATTACAAGATGTTGCAAGATATTGCAACGGAACTGTACTCTGTATGAAATCACAATGCGATTATTACAAGAAATTGCTATGACAATATATATCTTGTATGAAATCACAATGCAATTATTACAAGAGGCTGCTACTGCAATACATCCTCTGTGAAAATGTAATCACAATGCAATTTTTCCAGAAGTTAAAAGTGGTTGCTACGGCAACGTGCCCTCTATGAAATCACAGTGCAATTACTACAAGAAGTTGCTAAGGCAATATATCCTCTATGAAATCACAATGCAATTATTCCCAGAGGTTAGACAATCGTTGCTACGGCAACAGTCTATGAAATCACAATGCAATTATTCTCAGAGGTTGGACAATCGTTGTTACGGCAACATGTTCTCTGTGAAATGGCAATGCAATTATTACAAGAGGTTGCTACGGAAACATAATACTGTGTTAAATCACAATGCAACACGTCGTCTATGAAATCATAATGCAATTATTCCGAGAGGTTAAAAGAGGTTGCTAAGGCAGTATATCATCTATGAAATCAGAATGCAATATTATTCCTACCGGTATCATGCACATCCTCCGTGAAATCACAATGCAATAATTATATTTTGATTATTCTTTCACCTGTTTGCTCAGACCGATAAGGGCTTACATTTTAAAAGAAAAATGACTAAATATCTAACACAGTCCAATGTTTGTTGCAAGGTCAAAAGGTCATGATCAAGGGAAAACGGCTATAACTCTGCAATAACTTGGATACTGTGCGAATAACGTAAAATGAGAACAAATACCGTCTCAATTAACATGCCCAAATGGAGCCCATATAAAACTACGCTTCCCATGAGGCACCGCGTAGAGCCCATATGGATCCCATCTAATGCCCATGGAAAAGCTGGCAGGGTAATTACTAGTAAAACCGTTTAATAAAATCGTATCAATTACAGTTTTTGTCTTTGCGCACGGATTGAAAAATCTCAATTTATTAGGTTAACTAAAACTCTAAAACTGAAAGCGACAGTCCAATTGTAGGCCTAAAAGTAACTTTCACTCTGACTTATATTCTAAGTTAGCGAGGAACAGTAGGCCCTACTGTTGGTAATTTCTCCTCGCCAGTGGCGTAACTAGAGTCAAAGTGGAACCCGGGCAGCTGCCCAACTCAACATTTAATCATAACTATGATAATTTTAAGTAGGATTGCCCGATTTGGATAGTTACTCTGAATTAGCACTCGCAGCTCAGCTGTAGCCTGTAATGTAATGTAATGTAATGTCACAGAACATTTATACAGCGCCTTTAGATATCTCACAGAAGCGCTAAATACGAGAGCATGCGTGATAATGTAACTAAGTATCCAGTTATATAAATGACACCGTATCAATTAATACAGTTTAATGATAATTATTATTTGTCTATGTTCATGTCTGAAACGATTATAAGAATCATAAGCTAAAGGTTAATCTAATTAGTTCTCGATAAAGTTACAGCAGCAGGCGCCGTGTCTGATCACTACACCAAAATATCTCCATGGGTAAACATGTAATTTAGGTTGAACCGGGCTATGCAGTTCTCCTTTGGAATTGGAAATGTCATCGGGACACTTCTGTAGAGGTTGAACTTGTTTGTGCAGTTCACTTCTTGAGTTAGTAACGACGCCGACGTCTGATGGTGGTGTATTAACTTGGTGATTAGTTATTGAATTTGATGTAGAAGAAGGCTTGAAGCTGTGTCATTTGATGTTTCCAAGCATGAGGCATCCGCCTTCGTCCTTTTTGAGTTTATAATAAATCCGAGCGCAGACAACTTTTGCGACCCAGACGATGCTGCTGCCAACTCTTCATTTTTTCGCTTCTTTCTTTGGTCTAGAGTAGCTGCCATGGTTAAGCCAGAAAGAAATTGAATTAAATTAAGCGCAAAAATTTTATATTTTGACAATAATTGTTCCATCTGATGACATGTAGCCTACGCTGTTCAAAAGTGCAAGAACAAGGGTTACAAGGCCGTGTGGGTCTCAGCCTCTCTGCAGTTTGAACTGTAGCCTGTATATAATATATGAGTGATGCTTAATAAACACAGGGCCACAGCCGCCACAGATGCGTGAATATTTCGGTCTTCGCGTGTGGCGTCTATCTAGGCATGAACTTCTATGTAGATAGGGGTATCCATATAGAAGTTTATAGTCTAGGTCACCCTAATATGCCGAGATATTTGACCCGGGTCGACCTGTGGCAGAAGGGAAGACTTCTGCAGCAGTACACGATTTCGCATGCACACAAATGTACAGCATGATTCTCCCTTCAACGTACAACCAATGCCTACACTTTCACTCGGCTCCAGGCTAAGACATACCTGAAACAATATCTCCCTTCAGTGCCTTATTCGTCTCTCTCTCTCTCTCTCTCTCTCTCTCTCTCTCTCTCTCTCTCTCTCTCTCTCTCTCTCTCTCTCTCTCTCTCTCTCTCTCTCTCTCTCTCGCTCTCTGTGACCGGCTTTTCGTGCTTGAAGTAGCCTCGATGGGGAGGGACGGGACGGGGCGACCGGGCGGCGAAGGCAAGTCGACGCGGTGAGTTGATGGCACATCTGTTCGGTATCGTTGTTTGTCTGAAGCAATGTAAAACTCAAAATTAAAATTTCTCAATTTCACGATTCCGGGTTTGTTCAACTCGGGCAGAATGATTCCGGGCTTGCCCAACCCGGGCAGAATTAAATGCAACCCGGGAACTGCCCATAATTGCCCGGGTGTGGTTACGCCACTGCTCCTCGCTTAGTTGGTTTATTGAACAGTAGCAGACTTTTAACGGATTCTATTCAAAATTTTATAACGATTCCTGAAACCATAGGCGTAATTTATGGGGGTACCCGTGTTTTATGAGGGGGTACCGTACCCCCCACTTTTTGAACAATGCCAATCAATATTTATTACTATGCCTTCACAGTAATCGCACTCTTCGCCTTTCTTCGTGTATGTAAGAAATTGGTACTTCTCACTTTTTAGACCAAAGTTACGCCCTGCCTGAAACCAATTTTGGCAACAGAATTTCGCCGAGTTTCATGCTTAACGTGTTAGCTGAGACATTCGCAAGATGGCGAATCTGTCGTAGTCATGGATGCTTAAACTAAACCCTCTAGATTCCCATCGTATTCTGATCGACTTCGCATTTCTTTGACACCGAAAATATCTGGGAATCCAACTTAAATGCAGGCGGTCAATCACAAACGCAGTCCAATCAATCAATGCGGAATGTTTGGCCCAGTAAGGTTCTCAATGAAAGTTCACAGACTATGGAGATAGATAGGCAGACTGAGAAAGGTTAATGCGAATAGACTACATGTAGCTGCCAGAAGAACTATAGAGATGAAGTCCTCGTATCATTTTTATGTGATTTTACGTAGTCTATGTTTTCCTGTTTCCAGTGAAAAGGATTTGGAGATATTGCAAGAAGCCAAAGATAGGCCTACTGAAAATTATTAAATTTCTGTGTTTAAAACACTTTTAAGTGCGCCGTTTGTAAATCTGAATCAGATGCGATAATTCATTCATTATCCTCGAAATGCCGAGGTAGGAGAGGTTCTTAAGGTTCTTAAGAGGTTCTTAAGGTTCTTAAGAGGTTCTTAAGGTTCTTAAGAGGTTCTTAAGGTTCTTAAGAGGTTCTTAAGGTTCTTAAGAGGTTCTTAAGCAAATATTCAGACGGACTCTGCGCAGGTTGTTGACCTGATGGCAACTGTCTGAAAGCTGTGGGAAGATCGAGAAGATTTTTGAATGGTGGGTTGCCTTTGACTCAAGTATGCCCGATGGGAAATGGATTACGATGCTTTATCCTTTCTGTCGGTGATGATATTAATTATCGAGTCTATTATGAACATCGCTGCTTAAAATATTTTGCTTGTGCCTCGTCCTGGATCAAATGCACAAGACTGGTTGAAGTGTTGAGGGCGGACATCGTGGAGATGCAGAAGAGTGTAATTATTTTCATCAACAAGTAGATATATAATTATATGTGTATGAATTTCTTCGTCGATCAGATGGTGGTTCGTTAGAGCTGTGAGCCTGTTAGCATCCTCGGAAAGGGTCTGAACTACGTCTTGGTGAGGAAGACACCTTATGCACGTTAACAGAAACAATTAGCAGTTGAAAACAACTGATTTTAGTACAGGTGAGAACTGTAAAGGTAACAGAGTTTTTATAACTCCGTCAGCAGCGTTGATTGTCTCGATGTTAAAGAAATTTTCAGCTACAATGCACACACAATCACAGCAATCCAACAATAAACACGTTGCAGAAATTATCCAACTGTGTTCTTAATGTCCAGATTTTTATTCTCGTGCATATGGGAATAAGACACTTCAACATCCTAAAATCACTGACACATCAAAGTGGCCCCTGTTGAGGAGATCGCCTATATTATTTAAACTGTTGGCTCTATGTTTGAATATATGTAGACAGAGAACACTGAACCTACTTCAAGGACGCCAAGTTGACTTTATTAGGAGGAGGCGATTATGCCAACAAATTCTTTGCTCTTTATTGTACATTCAAACAATTGCACACGAAACTTGCCTTCGCATACGACTTGAGCGAAGGCCTTAACTTTAGTCCCTGCATGACCGATCGCTTCATTATCTAGCCTATAGCTTCATTATCTAAACGGCTACTATAAAGGTTTTACTTACATTTGCACTTAGTACGCCGTTTGTTTTGATTCGCAATTCTACATAAAGGCTCTTTGCTAAGTATACCTTCACATAGATGCATGTATATATATATATATATATCCATGAAGCTGTGCATTCTGGTAGAATTAAGCCAAGAACAACTAAGACTCTGTCTGATCTCTGAGTTCATCAACGGCTTAAGACGCCATCTGACCATCGATGTCTGACCCGCTTAGCGAAAGACCATTCGTCAATTTTGTCATCCACGACAAATGCCAGAATGACATTTATTGGCATTCATTACAACACACCTATGGCGCCATTGTACATATGAATATATGCATGCATGGCATTGCATGTACGTTTGTATGTATGCATATATATATGCATGTATGTATGTGCGTATGTATGTATGTATGTATGTAAGTATGTATGTACGTGTAGGTCCTATGCACGTGTGTGTGCATAGGCCTATGTATGTATGTATGCATGTATGTATGGGATTGTATGAAATTATGCGTGTATGGCAAATACATGTCTGCGTGTTGTGGTGCACACCTCTATAGTGACATGTATGTATATATATATATATATATATATATATATATATGTGTGTGTGTGTGTGTGTAGGTGTGTGTGTGTGTGTGTGTGTGTATTCGTTTATTGACGATAACACGATAACCTGGTTACACATCGCAACCAATAACAAGATAATAGCAAATAACAACTGAAACAAGGACAATTGACGCGTAACAGATAGAATCACGCATGGTAGCCTGTTAGGCGCCCGTCACCGGTGAGGGGCACGCTGCGCAGTCTCTGTTATATTAAATGTCATTTACAGCAGAGCATTTGTCAGTTAGTGAACATTGCTCATCACTAGAAGAGTCTCCAGTGGCAGCTGCTCGCACACACACAATGACCCAACCAACAAATTCCCGACTACAGATGACAGATGGCAGGTGGAATCGTTGTCCGAAAATCTCTCGAACCATCCCAGATAGTCCTACACGTTAAACAGGTATCGGTCGAACGTCAAACTTGAACGGTTGATAGCGTAGACATTCCACAATTGACAACTGGAGCCGCTCCAAAGACTCGCTCAGCCAAATTCCCGACGAAGAATGTAGATCAGTTGGTCTGAGGATAGGTCGGAAGCTGAAACCTGTCCCCCTCGGACTTGTTTTTAAGTCCGGGAAATTGTTGTCCTATGATTAAGTTGTTGACACTACAACTCTTTAATCAATAGTGTAGAATAGTGATATAATATAGTACAACTTGTGATTTTTATTACTAGTGATTGAAAATTGTGCCCCATATAAAATATTTGCTCCCCCTATAAAAATTCCTGCGGCCGCCCATCGGTATCATTGATGTCGGTGGTGGTAGTGGTGATGGTGATGGCAGTGGTGTCAGTGATAGTGTCGATGGTATATGGTTGTATTGGTGGTGGTAACAGTAGCAATCGATTGGGGCTTAATTCTGTGTTGGATATGTCTCCATCCAATTGCTATTGTGTACTTTCTGACAAAGGAGTCTGTCTTTATGATACGTGGTCCTAATTTATCGTATCTTATACTATACATCTCCGTTCAACGCAGACTGCAATGGTCCGTCTTTAGAACACATATTAACACGTCAAGCGAGGCGTTGTATTTTTGACAACAACTGTCTTATTTCGCAGACTGACAGGACCTTGAGGAAATGATCGATAAGCCAGAAACGCCAGTTCCCGGATGCCATCTTCCCCGCGGATAGGATGGGGAAGGCTTCTCCTCCGCTAGATGTCGCCGATAATAAATCCAGCGACGACTGGAGCAAGATTGCTTCAATCTTAATTAGTCGCAGTATGACGTGTCTGTTACTGCCATAGGCGTCCCGCTCGACGACGAATGCATCGAAACACCACTACCACTACCACCGCCACCACCACTATCACCATCACCAACAGCAACAGCCTACATGTCCTGCTGCATCAATGCACTCGGTGTTGTGCACGATCCGTAACCAGCTCCCAGTTCCAGCCGCAAGGTTTACTACTCTCTGCCAGAGGCCACGCGCAAACGTTGATTTGCATTAAAATGAAGCCATAATTATGAGTCAACGGTGTAGACTGAAATGCACAATGCATGTGTATGTTATCCTAGATATTGCGCATATAAGCTTATATATAAGCTTAGTCTATAGATTATGACTGTACAGTCTACGCATGTCTGAAGTTAATCTACGAAACATTTAGCGTATTTTTTTAAATTCGTATTTCGAAACTGATAACAGAGTAGTAGGCCTACACAATATTCTGGTGACTGAGTTTCGTATGTAGAGCTATCTGCCTACGTGTTTTGTAAATATTTAAATCATTATTAAGCCATACCTTATTAAGATAAATCGGGTGATGTTGCGGAGGACGAAGCTTGATTTTCTAGATATCCATAGCAGCTTCTAGCCTATCTATTTTTGTTTCTAATATAGGGAGACTATATATAATATTACACTTGCCTCATGTAAAAAATAAAAAATTATGATAATGATGATGACGAAGGCAGTTATAGTATAAAAATGCTGACGATGATAGAAACGACAGTGATCACAAAACAGTGCTAACTGTTATTACAATAATCATAACGATTGTTAGAAACCCTTTATAGCGTAACACCTACCGTGACGCCACAACGATTTTTTTATTTCCTGAATTTAAAATTATGAACTTTAACAGTTTAAGTTTTACACAAATCAGGTAATAATATCTTCACATTGCATACATAAAACGTGCGAGGCGACAATGGAAGCAAACACAACCTCCTTTAATCTTGAAAATATTGGGATATACCCTATCAGAATATTGTTTGATAATTATTAATGGATGTTCAAATATACGAAAATAACGTGTGGCGTTTCACATTGTTAGTTATGGTGATTAGTAATACGATACCAAATCGATCGACAGCTTGGAATCTACAGCCGGATGCTGATGTATCCAATGAGCAGTTATCTAACAGAGCAAATAAATTTGAAGAAATTGGTTTCAGACGGACGGAGAGATTGAGGGAGGCTGACCAGGATCTAAAGAGAGCAGAGCAAGAAGCTCATAAAATGGAGGGAGACAGACAGACAGACAGACAAACAGACAGACAGACAGACAGAGATGTGAGCAAGCGCAGGGTGGACTGACTGAGGATCAGATGACATCTCAGCTATGCATGGCCTCAGGCTCCGTACAAATGAATCGTCCTTCTCGCCACTGCTGCACTTGACGCACACATGTCCCGTTATTACGATTATTAGCATAGCTGTTAAAAACTATATAAAAAACGGAGAAAATGGTCGTTTTTTCAAAGAAATAAAACTTGGAAAGAAACGAAACAAGAAAATAATTGACTTTGTTACATCTTGTACTGCAATTTAAAATTAAAAACCTTGTTTACACAATTTAATCAGCAAATAACAAGTAGGCCTACAACTTTATACGTGAATCCATTCCGCATCTTTTCTTTTGGCATTTTGAAAAACTTAGAAATTACTCTTATAAATGTTATTTCTTGTACTGTGCTATTTATTTCTCAAATGATGAGGTTATAAATAGCGACGTAAATAAATCATTGAAAGTACGGAGACAATGTAAGAGACATCAGACAAAAATAAAATTAAACAAAATAATAACAGACAATAAATAAATAAATAGAATTACATAAAAAAGACGGGAAAACGTGACAAAAAATAAAAAAATAAAAAAAGAGATTTGGGGGAAAAAAACCGAAAAAACGTTTTATCAACTCTGGTTATTAGTAATCGAAGAAAAAGATTAGAATAAAGAAGCACGTATGCCAACATCAGAAACATCAACAACGCCTCATGACCACTAAATGTCAACATCACTTAACCATACAACAGCGATCATCATCAATGAGCACCTCTTACACTACTAAACACCAATGATGGGCACCAGCTACTTAATTAGTAGCTAAAACTACTTCCTAACTACTTTTTTTAAAGTAGTTATAGCTACTATTTAACTACTTTAAATGACAAGTAGTTTTAACTAGCTTTTGTAACTATCAGATTAATAGGTAACTACTTTTCAAACTACTTTTCCAAAGTTATGTTACTGTGCACTGATATTCACCAAGTAGCATGAGAATTTATTGTCTGAATTAATTACTGATATTCAACACAAGTATTAAAAAAAGGTCAGAAACAAAACCAAGTGACAAGTTACAAATCTAATTGTAACGAATAACTGCATGTATCAAACAGACTAACAAGGGACAGGAACTGCTAGAACATGCTACATAAAATGAAGGACATTTTTAGTTATTAATGGGCCAAATGGCAAAAATTTTGGTAAATGAATATGAAAAGTTTAAGAAATAAACACATGCGTTTTAATTTCTGATTTGTCGTAAATTCGTAATTATTTTTGGAACCAACTGATACAGTATGTAGTGCACTGTGCACGGTTTAGTTTATTTCAAAAACTTAACATAATGATAGAATTAGTAGACACAACTTTTATTCTTATTATTATTACTATTATTATTATTATTATTAATTTATCATAATTATTATTATTATTATTATTATTATTAATATTTATATTATTATTAATATTATTATTATTATTATCATTATTATAACTAAAATAGTAATTCGTTTATGTGATTATGTAGGCCTAATTACCAGAACAGGTGATGGAGATTTTTTGCAGTTCGGGTTTCATATGCCAGCGAATGAACTTATCGTTCGTTCTAAACCTTAACATCTTTTGACCTTTTGAAGAGCGAATCTTCTAGAGTTTTTTTTATTATCGGTTCATAAATGTCTGCTACATTCATGCCTCCAAAGCCGAACATCCATTTATCCTCTACTTCGTCATCATCGTCATCATCACCATCACTGCACTCTTGCATTTGGCGATGAATGATTAATTACCACCTGGAGTCCATCTGGATAGGCGATTACGCAATGCGTTTCGAGCACATCTGTTGCTGCATTAGCACAAGTGATGCTCAATGCGAGAGATTAAACCACTGCATTCCAACTGTTTTACAGTTGGTGATTCCACTAGCCGACATGAAATGTACTTCAGGCCTAAAGGTTGTAACGACTATCTTAAGTTTTAGCCTGAGCTATAAAAATTGGACCGAACGTTTCCTAACTACACCTGTATAAGAGTGCAATGGCTAGCTGTAATAAAGGGCGATTTCTGACGTATCAACCATGCCGTGTCTCATCAGCCAGCCAAACATTTTATGTGATATTCCCATATAGGTGTATCGACTAACCTACTGGTAGATCTCCTTAGGTTATTTTAATTTCTGTATTGTCAAGCATCCCCATTTATCCACGATAGAATGAAATTCAACTTATTCTAAGTGCAAGCTAAATACAATGCTAAGGGAAGCACGTATGTTTGCACCGTTTTACATTCTTACAATTATGATTTAAGAGTCAGTAATTTCATAAAACGTAATCTGATTAAATCATCCTAACTCGTGGGTGCATTAAAGCATATGGATCTTCAATAATTGTTTACTAAATAAGATAAGAAAAAGCGGAGGTTCACGCGATTGTTGAAGGCAACAAATCTCACAGAAGCGAGGCGTCTATCCCCCTAAGTCATTGGAGCAGCGTCCCTTTCCCCTCTTCTTCCCCCTCTAAAATGGTGGCACACACACTGACAGATCTCCCCCCCCCCCTGTTTATTGGATGGAGCATTTGCTCCAAGGTTTCTATGGTGTAGACGCCCCTGCACAGAAGTAGACCATAGAGTGTGCGAAAGAGCACGAAACTACAACTCTGTCTTTTAAAGGATCAGAAAACCCCTCTCAAGAAAAAGCTGAGAGTATAGGCTTGAACAAATAATTATCGTAATCGTAATCTTAAGATATATACGGTGCTCAAAACGCGGAGCAATGAAAATTAGCTTATTCACAGGCGTTCAGCCAAAACAAAATCAATAAGAGGCTGGGGTCGAAATTGGTTCCATATAAGATCCAAATTGATCAGGCAGGCAGACAGTCAGACAGCTACGGTGGGCGGTGTTTAGAATTGAAGCAGTGAGGGAGGTCAGAGGTAGAGCAGGGCTTAGGATAGTTTTAAGTTTTGAGTAAAAGATCAGTGGAGAGATTGAAATAGGTGATGTTTTGGTGACTTCGTAAGATGATTAGATATTTTGGCGTAATTCTGGCGGGAGTTTATTCCACAGAGGCGGAACAGATATGGATGAGGTGGCGGAAGGGTGGAGAAGTGTTAGGGCGGAAGAGGAGTGGGTTGAGCGAAGTGGTTGGATTGTGAATAACTGACGAAGGAAGGCTGGGAGGATTAAAGCCTGTAGGGTGGTGTTAGTAAGAATGCAAGGTAGCTCGGTGCTAGACCTTAAATTATTTGTTTAGGATACTGCCAAGCCAAATGTTAAATGAATCCGATTTAGAAAGGATGGCCAGTATAATTTGAAAAGGGTAAACGCTATGATTGGAGATCGTTGAAGAAGTAAACCCAAAACCATACCACAGCATTTTGCTCAGCATAGGGCCTACATGAAATTATGAAAGCAAACAGAGGATGGATTTTGCAATTCACATTCTAGGCATGATTTACTAGAATGGTTGAAGGGGCATGGATTTAATCCTAGGCACATGCAGTGGCCAAGATGGCCGCTTGTTTCTCTAGTGTGTCATTTTCGATAAATTAGTTTGTCACCTCCGGATTTTTCTAGATAATTTTTGTTCGTTCGAACTTCTAATGTGAGCTAGTATGCATTCTTGTAGTTATTTCTCTTATCTACGATTGTTTCCGATTGATTTGGAGTTTTGGACGGTGTTCGGACGCTTGTCGAGGTTACGACATGGACTCGCCCAGTCAAGGGGTTACAAGTTATATTATCACAACATTAAACTCCATTTGAAAAGGCCAAATCGAGTCGGTCGCTTGGTGTTGACCATTCTACTGCTGTGACGTTTTACGAACAATAATTTCCGGCTGCGAAGAATGTCGTTCTCCACAGAACCGATGACATCTACCATCGGCTTCTTCCCCGTCTTCACCCGTTGTCTCTCCTCTTCTTCAATGCTATTTGGTCCAGGACTCCAACTGGCTTCATGTCTATTACAACTCTAGATGGAAATTCGTCGTTTGGGCTCTGGGGCTCTGCCAGTGTTTAATCTAGACACCTTTTGGGGGAATTTCCCGCCCCCAGCATTTATGTTTCCCCCAGAGGCCAGGAATATTTTAATGTAGACACCTTTTTTGGGGAGGTGGAATTCCCCTCAGGATACATGTTCCGCCCCCCTCCAGAGAGACGAGTAAATAATAGAATAAGATATATGAAAGTTTTTGAGAGACGAATTCCTAAAAAAAGGTCGTCCGAAAAAGTAATGAAAGTGGGGAATTCCTTAAAAAAATAAAAAAGGTCATCCACTTTTAAAGATGAAATTCCTTAAAAGGTCTTTGGATCTTCGAAGACGGATGAAATTTCCTAAAAAGGTCGCCCTTATTGGTCTCCCCACAAACCTTGTTTCCCCTCTCAGAAGAGGGAAACTAGATTAAACACTGAGACTCTGCATGCAGAGGCGTCTACACCATAGAAACCTTGAAGCAAATGCTCCATCCAAGAAATAGGGGGAAGATCTGTCAGTGTGTGCCACCGTTTTAGAGGGGGAGGAACGGGAAGAGGGAAGAAGAGGGGGAAAGGGACCTTGCTCCAATGACTTAGGGTGATAGACGACCCTGTCTGCCTGTCTGCGGGAGCTCTCCAGTGGTGACTCATCTAGTTATCTGAGCACTGTTCGCTTTTTGATTCACTTTTCCATCTTAATAACTTCAACATCTCTTAGGTTGGAGCAGGCAGTGCGTTGTGGGGTAACATAGTGTCAAGACTCAAGATACATACATGCAGTGTTAGGTATGAGTTAACTCATATGAGTTTAAACTCACGAGTTAACTCACTTGCTGTGATTTATGAGTTTGAGTTAACTCACCTTAAAGAGTGTGAGTTATGAGTTTGAGTTAACTCATATTTTCTGTGAGTTTGAGTTGTAACTGTCAATTATTTTAAACTCAACTCACTCTTCGGCACTCGGCACATATTATGTTGAAACAAGCCTTTTTTTATATCGTCGGCTTTCCACAGTGGTGAGTGGTGACGGCAGGGAGGGTCGTAAACACTGCTAGCGGACAGTATTTAAGCACTGCATATTTTCTATATTGTGAACAGTTAAGAACAACATGGCTGAAGTACCGTGTATTCTTGATGGAAAATATTTTTCTGTTACAAGTAGGCGTGATGGAAAAATTGTTGCTCGATTAGAACGTGCTAGTATGAAACGTGTGAGTTTATGAGTTAACTCATTTAACAAGTGAGTTTGAGTTAACTCATTTCACTTAGGATGAGTTGAGTTTGAGTTTAAACTCATTTTCAGGTGCGTGAGTTGAGTTTTGATTTAACTCATTTCTTGTGTGAGTTTACCCAACACTGCATACATGCATACGTACATCACAAAAACTAAATGAATTGGTAACGGCTGGCTTTAGAGAAAAAATAATGGTTGATTTTATATAGTAGTAACTCAGATTTCAACATCGAGTCTATTCAATACGAAATTGAGTAATTGGTGGAAAAGGCTACCTGTCAGTATTAGTTATATGGCAGGCTAGTTTGAAAAACCCACTGTCGCAAAGGGAAGAAGAATACATATAGCCTTTGTTGAATTATTGAATTATGTTTACGAGATCATAGATTTACAAATTTCCAGTTGGTCACAACAAAGCTCTCCAAAAGAAACAGACCTTTTGCACAGGATTCGAGAAGAAGAGATAGCTATAGCCATCTTCACTTGTAGGGCTACTATACTGCTTGAAAAGTTAACCAATCAGTTTCCAGAGATAATTACTTTTCCTTTCTTTCTTCTGATTAGTACGCAACCTCTTGTATGCAGCTAACTATAACACGCTAATTTATTCATTACATACAGAATTCATTAGCATGTTGACGCACCACAATAATTTTAGGCCTATAACAGGCTATTTTAATATTTAGCCTAAGAAATTATTAGATTTTCTGAGTGTCCAGGAACATAAAAGTCTCACAGTTAATTAAGTCAATAATATTCATCGCAAAGTGATTCAATTAAAGGATTTAAACAGTTTCTTTCTGATATCTTGCAAACTTTAGAAGTCGTTCATGTATTAAGGTAACAGAGAGTTTGAATGTGACAACAAATGGTGCATTTTGGTCTGTTTCTCCGAACCCAAGGAGGGAGTTTAACTTTCGGTTGCAGGTCATCGTACACATATACGAAGGGTTGTTATCTGTTTCACCAGCCCCTCTGAGCGACGGTATTCTCTAACTCAGTCAGCAGAGCAAGGGCACAGACTCGTCTCGACTCTCCTGGTTCCTTGAAGCAGTTCGACTCAGACGTTGAGCTGAACGACCCGCAGAAGCTGCAGACGGCCGATATGACGTCATCGTCCATTAAGCCAGAGGAAGAACTGCGTTTCAGCTGAACGAGTTGTTGCCTTCCTCGCCTTCACAGACAAGAAACCAAAGAATCAACGAAGGCAGCGAAAAAAGATGATTAGGTAAACGCATGGATTAATAGTTAAACAAATCAATCAATGAACGGATAGATGGATGAATGAATGGACAGAAGGACGAAAGGATGAATGGTCCGATGGATCGATGAATGGATGGACAGATGGACGAAAGGACAGATCGATGGATCGATGAATGTATGTAAATGGTTTCGTGATATTTATATACTCGATACTTCATCGTGCGCATCGTCAAATGTCAATCACAGCTAATCACGTTATAAATATGAAAAAGTAGAACGACGAAAAACAGAAGGAAAGCAGATTTACAAAATGCAGGCTCTATATATAGGCCTATATTAGCATACATGTTATACGAGTGAAAGACGGAAAATTCTACATAATTAAACTATTATTTTGCTAAATAAAGCAACGTTCAGTTAATTTCTCTAGCCTTGTTTCCGATATAGGCTACCTTTGGAGCAGCAGGTAACATTCGGTTAACCATTATACTAATCTAGCATCATTTTACCTAAACGCCAAATTAAGCTAATCATCATTGAAATGTTATTGTAATTATTTTAAGTATCTTCTTAATCATTATCTACTTCGTCATTTAATGTATAGCTGTGCTAAGTCGGTGTAAATACCCGGCTCTGAAGAAATCTGGAGGAAGTGAAACGGAGTCTCTGACGAGAAGAGACAAGCCGAGGAGCACGAAGAGGCAGGCAACGGTCTGGTACTTCATCTGCAAACATCAACAGAAATGAACTGAACAGGAGTTATTAAACTGACCTAAAGGAAAAGCATCTTGCAGGCAGCTAAAAAAAAGAATGAGAGTCATTCAGGGACAAACAGCCAGAAAACAATATAGTCATGCAGGCGCATTGAGGAATGGGTGATAGTAGCGATGCAATAGTTCACTGGAATAAATGCAGAACAATCCATGTAGCAATATTTTATAACTTCAAGCTAATTTAAAATGCCTCACTAGCCTTTTAGAACTGGCAAATTCAAACAGAACTATTATGCTAAGAAACTGAGTGGCTCATTTGGTTGCTAAAAACGCTAGCCATTGCTGGAATCTCTCAAAATTTCTGAAGTTCTACACGTCTTCTTTCAGCTGAAATCCTTGAAACTTTCGAAGTTCTTGGCTTTTCAGCCAAATCTCTGTCAATTTCTTAAGTTCTTCACTTCTTAAATTGACTGAAGACAGAAGTCAAGAACCTAAGTTCTTATAATTCTTAAGTTCTTCACTTCTCTCGTTGACTGAAGACAGAAGTCAAGAACCTAAGTTCTTATAATTCTGAAGTTCTTCACTTCTCTCGTTGACTGAAGACAGAAGTCAAGAACCTAAATTCTTCAATTGTCTCTTGAGAAAAGAGAGAAATCAAGATCTTAGAATGTTATTCTTAGATGTCATTGTATTTGCTAATAGCTCACACCTCTGGGATGCCTTTCTTTATTTTTAAGTATGGGGAAAAGTTTGTATAAGATAATATATCGTATTGTTATGTAGTACCATGCAATACAGATATGCGGTGCTATTGTGACGTTCGTCGCTCGAGATCAACTAACCCTTCATCAGACGTGGTACCAACTTGTGTCGGTCTTACCCGAGACGCTGCTTCGTCGTCGGGCTGGGTTCGGCTCCAGCCAACCGACCTTCTGGAGTCGCCCGGGTCACTATCCTGTCTACTTCTGCTGTAGACGAGCAGTTCCCTGTCTCCGCTCTCAGTGCCCATTTCTCCAAGAGGAGGTCCCGAGGGTATCGCTTGTTTGCGAACAGTGTCGCTGTCAAGCTCCATCTCACTTTCGGACTCTGCCACTGCCGCGGTCGCCGGGTGGGCAACGTCCTCGTCCTCAGGATGGCCGTCCTTTAGAACAGGGTTCGCTCTCTTGCCGGCAGGAGTCCTCAGCTTCCTGTGAGATTTCTTAGTCAAAGACTTCCTCTTTTTCTCCGCCTTAACCGAACCCTCACGTACCATTCTGCATCTCATGACTCTCGAGTTATCGTCAATAGGGGAAAACTCTGAACGTTCTCTTGTCCGAGAGGACAAGGTGTACATCTGACGAGTCGTCACGTCGTGCCGTCTCAAACACGCGAACATCTTGCGATAATATATACACGTGTAATATTAACGCGGTATACTGGTCTCACGACACTCTCTTCTGATAGGACAGGTTCTAGGTCTAAAACCTCCCTAACCGCACGCAGAACTGTGTTCCGACCGGCGCACGAGGTGGGCCCTACTTCGCACTTCGGTCAGTTCTCAGAACTACGTGTTTCGATCACCAAGTTATTTGCTCTGAATAACGATTGGTTTGAATACAAGATTTTCCTGACTCTATCGTTTTTCCTGGTCTTACCGCACTGTAATCAGTTGTCGGGCGGTCTTTTCCCGTACTGCGGTCTTTCGGTAACAGTGGTCTTTCCCAGTAACTATTTTTAGTTACCGGGCGATGGAGCCCCTCCAACGCTCCACCGGCGTGTCAGCCATCCAAGTGTCACAATCCAAATGTAACGCCGACCCCGTAAGGTTACCAGAATGTCCTGAATTTTGTTCCCAAGAATTTCCGAATTTTGGTTCCCTAACGAGGGTCACGCTTACTCTCACAGGTAACCGGACAAGCTCCGATCCTGCCTGTCGCCAAATTTACCCTTATTATCGTTTTTGTACTAAATCGGGTTTTTCAGGTATCCCGACGGTCACTTCACCGAGTGCCGAAGTCGCGTAAAACTCTCCCAGCCGAGGACGCCGAAGTCGCGTAAAATCCTCCCGGCCGAGTACGCCGAAAGTGCGTAGAACTTCCCTTGTGTCGAGTACGCCGAATTCGCGTAAAACTCTTCTCAGTGGGTAAAACCAAACACTGTCGGATCTTGGAGTTCTTCGAACTCCAAGAGGGATTTCCTTGCCCGACGCCAAATTCACCCTTGGTTTCAAGGATTTCAGAATTCCAGAAAATGGCTACCTTAAGAAGGTCACCTCTACTCTCATGGGTTACCGGACAAGCTCCGATCGCGGAGTTCTTCAAAACCCAAGAGGGACTTTCCTGCCCGTCGCCAAATTCACCCTGCTTTTTGATCTCACACTGAATTGGTTTTCCTGTGTATCAACGGTATCCTTCCCCGAGTATTACTCAGCCGTAGATTTCCCACGATCGGGATCTGAGGGATCCAACCCGCCGGATCGGCGCTGTCGGCCCGTCTCCCAACAGTGAACTTCTTTAGCTGTACTCGGGATCGCCTGATTATATTATTCGGACGCCCCTTTCGTCCGTAAATATATTTGTACTAACCGGAAACTCGAACTCTGACTCTGTCGTAACCAAAATCACTCGCCTACCACACTGAGTGCAGTATATTTGAATCGGTAACTGAATCGCTAACCAACAACGCTGTTGAACAGTATTGCTATGTATGAAGAGTCGAACCAACTCTTCACGTATAAAGCAGCACACCGTGAGGCAGGCTCTATGCATCCCAAATTAACGCGTCTGCTCGCTATGCGCTGGCTTTACACCGTCGATCGGGCTTCCCTATCACGGTCGTTGCCGGACCGTCGCCTATTGAAATTAAATAAAAATTAAATGATCGATGCTGGGTCTTCGCATGAAAAATTAAGAGAAACGATGCTGTTCCCTTCGCATGTAAACTGAAGGAAAACGATGCTATTCGCATAAAATAAATCTTCCCACTTACGCACTGTGGCCTTGACCGCCACACTCTCCCCACCTTACTTAGATGCGGAGCATCTCTGCCAAAATCGGGGACCTTAATCAAACGTGACAGGAACATCCCCAACCCAGATCCACTTAGAGAGCAAGGAACCAAATGCACCTTTGGTTATAGGGCGGTCTATCAACAATCTCGGCACCCTGCACGTACGCCAAACACGATGAGAACCGTGATAGCGACAGCCTTTTTAATGATGCTTTCGATCTCTCGGCACCCCGCACGTACGCCAAACACGATGAGAACCGTGATAGCGACAGCCTTTTTAATGATGCTTTCGATCCGAACCACCACCCTACTGGCAACCTGTCGTACCTGACAAATCGCCAACCTTAACAGGCCCTCTATCATGAACCTAGGCTCTACCGGACCCCAAGGGCCAGGAGAACTTAAGGAGAGAAAAGTCGCCCACTGTCTCCCGATCTGGTAACCATTGTCGATCAGTCACACCCGGTACCACTTCCAAATCGTGAAAGCAAAATAATAGTACAAGTTATCATATTGTAGAACCAACGCAATGAAGCGTCCTAGTACTGGAATCTTTACTCGTTTCAGTACTAACCACTAATCCAATGTTTAACCGAAACATATTATCAAAAGGAAACTTAAACAGTCATTCACTGACAATCTGTCAAACCAACGCAATTAAGCGTTGCTGGTAGCACCGGTACTGTATGCTCCCAGATACCGCTCAAAAGAAATACTCTCATCAAAAGGGCAACTGAAACATGGGTCTCCAATAGTCATGAAACCAACGCAATTAAGCGTTTATCTAGTTGGTCCTAGATACACGTCTGCTTCAGAAGGTCACTAACAAGGACTTCTACAGTCGTAGTCATCCATCCAAGCGAGGTCTTCGTCTCGTCCGTCGTCCAGGTGGCAATTCTGGATCAGCGGTCTCGTCTGGATTTTCTGAAGGTTCCTCTGGTTCATGTTCTGCATTAGGATCTTGAGCCAGGACTGACCAGTCTACTGTAGGTGACTCAAGATTTCTGTCCCTCTCCGGTAACCAGGTACTCGGAGGTTTACCGTAAAACGGCTTCAATTTATCCACGTGCACAACCATTAGCGTGGATTTCGGATTCTTCTGAATCCGGTACAGATACGGACTGAGCACTTGAATAACCAAGAATGGGCCGGTGTAATAGCGAGCCCATTTTGTCTTCCTTTCGCTCCTTAGCCGAGGGTAGTAATAGTAAACCCAATCTCCTTGAGCGAACTTGCTAGGTCTCACTCTCAAATCGTAGGCTTTTTTCCTTCTTTCTGCTACTCTCTTTAACTGTTCTCGTACAAGCCGATACGATCGTTCCATTTTCTCTTTCTGTTTCTCCACGTACTCTTCCATGTCACTGTAAGACGGTCTCTCGAACTCTGTAACTTGGGCTAGAATCAAGTCTAATGGCGTATGGTTCTCTCTTCCCAGGAACAGGAAATTAGGTGTCCGTTGGGTCGCTTCATGTTCAGTACCTCGATATGCCGCCATTACATATGGTACGTGAACATCCCAATCCTTTTGTCGTTCCGACACTACCTTTCCGATCAACATGTTCAGTGTTCTGTGGAACCTTTCGATCATTCCGTTACCAGAGGGTCGATATGGAGTTGTACGTACTTTGTCAATCTCCATGCGTTTACACAGCTCTTTGAATAACTTCGACTCAAAACACGGTCCCTGATCCGTCAGGATCTGGCGTGGCATACCAAACCTCGAGAACACGTGTACCATAAGCGATTCTGCCACAGTAACGGCCTCTTGGTTTCTGATAGGCAGAGCTTCAGCCCATCTCGAGAAGTAATCTATCGCTGTCAGTATGTATTTGTTGCCTTTACTTGATACAGGATGCGGACCAGTTATATCAATTCCGAATCTCTCCATTGGTTCACCGACCACAGGAGTCTGCATGTAACCCTGTCTTGGAGGTTTCTCCCTTCGATAACGAGCACAGCGATCGCACCTTTGGCAGAACCGTCTAACATCGTCCTTCCAACTCGGCCAATACGCCCGGCGTTGCAACTGAGTTAAACTCTTCCGAATCCCGAAATGTCCTCCGGCAAAGCTTGCGTGTGTTAACTGAAGCATCTCTTGCCGTAGAGATAAGGGCACAACTAACTGAGATCGCTCAGCTTTTCCTGTGTTACCCTGAATCCAGCCTCTGTGTAACACTCCTTGCAGGACTTCCAGCTGATTCCAGTTGCTCACCAACACTTTCACCTCTCCGTTAGCAGGTGATAGTTCTGCCTGTGTTGGATGATGCTTCGACTCCTTCCAATCGAGGACCGTACCAATATTGCAATCGCTCTGCTGTTCTCTTCGAAGAAACTCCTTTGTCCAACGGATTTCCTGGCCTGTATCTTCACTGGTAACCTCGGAGCGCGTTACTTCTCCGATCGGACGTGCCCACATCACGTCTTCATTCGTAACTCTCATGGTAACCACTTTAGGTTGTTCCTCACCCGGACCTCTAGACATCGCGTCTGCGTTACCGTGTTTTGCTCCCGGTCTGTGACATATCTCCATGTCAAACTCCTCTATCATCTCTAACCAACGAGCCTGTTGGCCAATCGGTTCCGGTGTTCTGCGTAACCACTGAAGTGCGGAGTGGTCTGTTCTGAGTAGGAATTTACTACCCAGTAAGTACTGACGAAACTCTTTCAAGAAATACACCACAGCTAACAACTCTCGCCTGGTAACGTTATAGTTCCGTTCCGCCGTCGACAAGAGCCGACTCGCGTAACAAATCACTGTCTCTTCTCCCTCTTGTACTTGCGATAACACCGCTCCAATGGCGTATGCCGAGGCATCCGTATCTAGGATGTACTGGCCCTCGTCGTTCGGTAACCCAAGTATAGGTGCGGAAACCAACTTTCGTTTAAGTTCTTCGAAAGCTCCCTGACATTCGTCAGTCCAATGGAACGGTACATTTTTCCTGGTCAGAAAATGAAGTGGTTGAGCTACCACCGCGAAATCATGTATGAAACGTCGGTAATAGGAGCAAAGACCAACGAAGGATCTGACTTGCCTCAAGTTCCGAGGAGCAGACCATTCTTCTACGGCCTTGATCTTGCTCGGATCCGTCGCGACCCCTTCTTCACTCAAAACGTGACCAAGAAACAATACTCTCTGTTGTAACAGGTAACATTTGGATGGTTTCAGCTTGAGATTATACTCTTGTAATCTCCTGAAAATCATCTCTAGACGTTGCATGTGCGTCTCTACGTCCCTCGAGAACACAATTATGTCATCCAAGTAAACCAGACAGATGTCATAGTTTAGCCCTGTCAAGACTAAGTTCATTAGTCGACAAAACGAGGCCGGACTATTGCACAATCCGAAAGGTAACACTTTGAATTGGAAGCTGCCCCTTCTCGTAACGAACCCGGTCTTGTGTTTGTCTCTTGGGTGCAAGGCCATCTGGTGATAACCTGCTCTCAAATCGAACGTACTGTACCATCTGGCGCCACCCAGGGTATCTAAACTCTCGCGGATAAGGGGTAACGGATGAGCATCTTTCCGTGTCTTCAGGTTCAGTTGCCTGTAATCGATACAGAACCGCATACTGCCATCCTTTTTCTTAACCATTACGACATTGGATGCCCATTCCGATATCGAAGGTTCAATGATTCCTTGTCTCAACATGTCTTCTACCTGACGATCAACTTCCGGTAACATGGAAAGCGGTTGACGTCTCAAAGGTTGCCGAACTGGTTTCTCTTGTCCTGTATCGATCTCGTGTTGGATCACCGAAGTGAATCCGTTATCACTTTCGTTAAGGGAAAACGTTGCGCTGTACGTTAGCACAAGTTTTCGTAACCTGATTCGCTCTTCTTCCGAAATGTCTGTTGGCACTTCTTCCCATAGTCGTTTTAGGGTCTGTTCGGCAAGTGGGTTGAGCGTCTGCTCCGCCACACTGGCCGTTGTACTAATCTTCGATCCAAACCGGTCAATCGTACTTTGCTGCTTTCCTCGGCGTTCCTCCGGATAACCTGGGCCCATAGGCTTCCCCGGATTTTCGCTTCGGTAAGGCTCATCATACGATTCCGTTCTGGCTCGATTAACTGTCACATCGACTACGTTCACTCGCTCCAGCGGACATTCAGTCCGTTTCTTGACTAGCGAATCTCTGTCTCCAACATTCAACATCCTGATCCACACTTCCGTGTCTCTTCCTGTCACCAACGTACGTCCGATTATCAAATCTTTTGATAATTCCATTGGAATGGTCGTCCAATCTTCGTTATCCTTTTGGAAATGCGGGTATACTACCCAAGCTGGAACGTCAACTTCGCTCCTTGGAGGAACTATTATGTCCTCTTGCACAATAACCCTCCGGCACATGGACTCGGTAACGACCTCTTTCAGGGGGATCTTCTCGCTCCCAAGGAAAACGCATCGACTTGCGAAGTCCCATCTTGCCTGATTGGCTTCCAGCCAAGATAACCCCAAGATCACTTCTGTCACTTGGTCTGTAACTAGACAGGGTACAGGGTACACCTGCTTTCCGATCCGAATCTTAAGGTTAGTTTCACCATCCACCTTAATCTGACTTCCATTAGCGGCTAGGAGTCGCTGTTCTGACGGTACTAGCACAGCGTCTAGCACGAAACGTCGTGGCACAAGTGACATTTCACTTCCAGAATCAAGTAGACAGTGTATACGTTTTCCTGCCAGTCTCGCAACCACGTAGGCCACCCTACTGCCTTTGACCAGTCGGTTTTGGGTTTCCTCTTGTATCGGTTCAGCCTTTGTAGGTTCACTGGTACCGGTTGCACCATTCGTCTCAGCGTTTCTCTGAGGACAAAATCGCTTCACATGTCCTTTTCGTTTGCACAAGTAGCATTCGATATCCGGGTTACGCAACCGTGTGGGCGGATAAATCCGTCGCCATCCCACATTTGGTTCGGTTGTCCTCTGATCTCCCACAGCTAGATCAGAACTGTTCTCCCTTTCATGAGGTTTTCTCGGAACGATGCCCAAATTCTGATTTATTGTCACTCGATCAAGTTCTCTTGAAAGATTTTTAATCTTTCGCTCGAGATCTTCTAGACGACGAGACTGTTGCCCCTCAGTGCTCGAGTCTTTTCGGTCTTCCATGGTAACTTTAACTCTCGCGTGTCTCCGGTCTAAATCACCACCTTGTGTCGAAGATCGACCATAGGCATCCAACCTCACCGCATGTTTATACGCCGCTTCGAGGTTAACTGGTTCTCGCTCGCGCACCTTCTGCCCCAAATCCTGGTTTGCCAGTGCATCAATGAAAGCGTCACAAGCGACCGTCTCGACGATATCACTTGTTGGTCCTGGGTATGCCAAAGCCATTAGCCTCCTTACTTCCTGCACTACACTACTCAGCGTTTCTCCGTGAGCCTGCCGGTAAGTGCGAAGTTTCATCCGATATAGGCTAGTTTGGTCATCAGACCCGTACCGGGCCTTAAGCCGCTCAACAAGTTCTCGCCAAGACACGTCCCTCTGTGCACCCATGTCCCACAACAGCTGCGAAGCGGGACCCGTTAGGGCACACATTAACTGGTCTGCTTTTTCCTGATCACTCCACCGGTTGCACCGTGCACAAACTTCGAACTTTGCTAGAAAGGCTGCGATCGCTGACTTGCCGTCGTACTTCTCTAGCTTGATTCGTATACCGCGATCCGATCGGTCTTCGCCTCTTGTCCGTGTAACAAGTGATCTTCCGACACTCTTCTTGGGATTTCCTCTCCGGTTGTCCTCATCGTTACTCCTGGAACCGTTTTCCTCGTCTGTCCTCACCACTGACCAGTGCCGACTCTGTCCCCTCAGAGTACCCAACGTCTTCCCTGTACGCCACTTAGAAGACATCGTAGTCATCTCTCGGTCGCCTGACGTTGCACTGTCTTCATCAGAGATGTACTCAGCCTGTCTCTGACCTTTTCTACGAGGCTCACCACCTTCGTAGTCTTTGGACTCCGATCGTTTATATTTATTGCGAGAGCTCTGAGAGTTTCCGTTGACGAACGTAACTCTTCTGTCTTCGTCGCGAATATCTCTTTTTCCTGACTCTGGCGGTCTGTCAGATTCGTCGTACCTAAGACAATTACGACTTCTCGAATCTGGTTTGTGCCCTTTAGAGTACCGCTCGTGGGTCTCATCCCAGGCCAAATGATCTCTGTCTCTTCCCATGTTCGATTCTCTCTCGGTTTCTCTATCAAGTGCCTGTTTTAAACCGCGTCTCTCGTACTCTGGTAGACGTTCCTTACCATACGTCTCCCTTTCAGTTTTCTCATAACTCTCGTGTCTTCCTCGTTGGCGGAGGTTTTTCCTGTCAAAAACTCCGGTTCTCATGGCCTCTTCTGGACCAACACTATCGGTGTCTGAATCCGAAGAACTCACTGACGAACGTAATTTCGCCTCAACTCTTCCTCTTGTCAACAGACGTTGTCGACTCGATTGCCTTGCCGTTTTTCCGTGTGACTCTCTCCCGCTGTCCTCGGGAAGATAGCGGCTACGTAACTTTTCCGAAGTTTCCGAAAGCGAAACTTCCTCACGTGTCTCTGTGTTACCTCGGCTCCGTGCCGGCTCTTCGATCTGCAGCTTCCCTCGGCGATCCATCTGGCAACCTGGGCCCGTAGGTTTCCCCGATGTCTCGCGTCGGTAAGACTTCGCATGCTGAGCAGCAGGAACAGACAGTTCTTCAAGTTTCGAACTCATCATTGCCACACTCTGTCGCAGGTAAGACATCTCCGCTTGCCAATCTACCTCATCGGTCACAGGTCTTGGGCGACCTTCTTCCATGTTGGTAAACGGTACTCGATTACCTTCGTTTCGCTGATGCGCCACGATGTCACCACTCGTTTTCTGCACTACGGCGTCACCCCGCGGTTTCAGGCCTGTCTCAATGTCTCTTGGCCTATCACAAGCCTGTCTCAACTGTACAGGTTGCCTGCCCCGTACGATACTAGGTACTTGAACCTGCACAAGGTTCTCCGATCTATTGTCGACGAGTGGTTTGGACCTGTCAAACCTACTCTCACCAACGGTCTCTCGCCAGTGTGTGAATGTCTCGTTATTCACATCGTTCCGTACTACCTCAGTAGTCTTTGGAACGGTTATCAACCATCCGTTATCCTCATGGAAACCTCTTTCACGCCCACTGCGGGTTCCAGCTTCCGTTTCAAATGCACTGGTTTCGTCAGGTGCACCCGTTTCATCAAGCAACCTCCGTTTGCTTTTCCGTTTACGTAACTTTGGACGCGCGCCTCCGTGCTCACTATGGGGCACTTCATCCGACTCGTCCTCGGTATCTTCCTGACCTTGCCTGGTTCTGTGACAAGAAAACGCTAGAACCCCACTTCTGGTACCAGTTTGTGACGTTCGTCGCTCGAGATCAACTAACCCTTCATCAGACGTGGTACCAACTTGTGTCGGTCTTACCCGAGACGCTGCTTCGTCGTCGGGCTGGGTTCGGCTCCAGCCAACCGACCTTCTGGAGTCGCCCGGGTCACTATCCTGTCTACTTCTGCTGTAGACGAGCAGTTCCCTGTCTCCACTCTCAGTGCCCATTTCTCCAAGAGGAGGTCCCGAGGGTATCGCTTGTTTGCGAACAGTGTCGCTGTCAAGCTCCATCTCACTTTCGGACTCTGCCACTGCCGCGGTCGCCGGGTGGGCAACGTCCTCGTCCTCAGGATGGCCGTCCTTTAGAACAGGGTTCGCTCTCTTGCCGGCAGGAGTCCTCAGCTTCCTGTGAGATTTCTTAGTCAAAGACTTCCTCTTTTTCTCCGCCTTAACCGAACCCTCACGTACCATTCTGCATCTCATGACTCTCGAGTTATCGTCAATAGGGGAAAACTCTGAACGTTCTCTTGTCCGAGAGGACAAGGTGTACATCTGACGAGTCGTCACGTCGTGCCGTCTCAAACACGCGAACATCTTGCGATAATATATACACGTGTAATATTAACGCGGTATACTGGTCTCACGACACTCTCTTCTGATAGGACAGGTTCTAGGTCTAAAACCTCCCTAACCGCACGCAGAACTGTGTTCCGACCGGCGCACGAGGTGGGCCCTACTTCGCACTTCGGTCAGTTCTCAGAACTACGTGTTTCGATCACCAAGTTATTTGCTCTGAATAACGATTGGTTTGAATACAAGATTTTCCTGACTCTATCGTTTTTCCTGGTCTTACCGCACTGTAATCAGTTGTCGGGCGGTCTTTTCCCGTACTGCGGTCTTTCGGTAACAGTGGTCTTTCCCAGTAACTATTTTTAGTTACCGGGCGATGGAGCCCCTCCAACGCTCCACCGGCGTGTCAGCCATCCAAGTGTCACAATCCAAATGTAACGCCGACCCCGTAAGGTTACCAGAATGTCCTGAATTTTGTTCCCAAGAATTTCCGAATTTTGGTTCCCTAACGAGGGTCACGCTTACTCTCACAGGTAACCGGACAAGCTCCGATCCTGCCTGTCGCCAAATTTACCCTTATTATCGTTTTTGTACTAAATCGGGTTTTTCAGGTATCCCGACGGTCACTTCACCGAGTGCCGAAGTCGCGTAAAACTCTCCCAGCCGAGGACGCCGAAGTCGCGTAAAATCCTCCCGGCCGAGTACGCCGAAAGTGCGTAGAACTTCCCTTGTGTCGAGTACGCCGAATTCGCGTAAAACTCTTCTCAGTGGGTAAAACCAAACACTGTCGGATCTTGGAGTTCTTCGAACTCCAAGAGGGATTTCCTTGCCCGACGCCAAATTCACCCTTGGTTTCAAGGATTTCAGAATTCCAGAAAATGGCTACCTTAAGAAGGTCACCTCTACTCTCATGGGTTACCGGACAAGCTCCGATCGCGGAGTTCTTCAAAACCCAAGAGGGACTTTCCTGCCCGTCGCCAAATTCACCCTGCTTTTTGATCTCACACTGAATTGGTTTTCCTGTGTATCAACGGTATCCTTCCCCGAGTATTACTCAGCCGTAGATTTCCCACGATCGGGATCTGAGGGATCCAACCCGCCGGATCGGCGCTGTCGGCCCGTCTCCCAACAGTGAACTTCTTTAGCTGTACTCGGGATCGCCTGATTATATTATTCGGACGCCCCTTTCGTCCGTAAATATATTTGTACTAACCGGAAACTCGAACTCTGACTCTGTCGTAACCAAAATCACTCGCCTACCACACTGAGTGCAGTATATTTGAATCGGTAACTGAATCGCTAACCAACAACGCTGTTGAACAGTATTGCTATGTATGAAGAGTCGAACCAACTCTTCACGTATAAAGCAGCACACCGTGAGGCAGGCTCTATGCATCCCAAATTAACGCGTCTGCTCGCTATGCGCTGGCTTTACACCGTCGATCGGGCTTCCCTATCACGGTCGTTGCCGGACCGTCGCCTATTGAAATTAAATAAAAATTAAATGATCGATGCTGGGTCTTCGCATGAAAAATTAAGAGAAACGATGCTGTTCCCTTCGCATGTAAACTGAAGGAAAACGATGCTATTCGCATAAAATAAATCTTCCCACTTACGCACTGTGGCCTTGACCGCCACACTATTAATCCATGTTTGAAACTCTGCACTGGCAGATTTTATGAATTCTTTCAGTTCAGTATGTGCTCAGTAGACCGCTAAAATAGGCATATATTCTTCGTAGGTCGTAGGCCTATTTTCGTAGCCTATTAGAAAATTCTGATATAGCTGATCATTTCCAGATCAGTGCCGGATATAGGCATAAGATAAAAAATAAGGCACAGGTTAAGGCCTCACAATCCGCAGGGCCTGAAAAAGATTCAAAATTTTGTGGGGGCTTTTAAAAGTCTTATGTGTCCTATAGTGCCTCCCCAAGTCTAAATCCCGCACTGACCTACATTCTAGAGTAACTCGATAAGAATGTGGAAATTTGCACCTGCGAGTAACAAGTGCTCAGCAGCTAACGAACCTCAGAAAAAGCATGCATGTCACGTTCGCACACTAGGCATGCCTACGTCATATGCGCATAATGCAAGCAATGAAAAGAATAACTGAGTTCATTATGGACCATAATTATGGATCTTGAACCGTCGCAGGCCACAGCCATGACACACAATTCAAGGAAACGTGGTCGGTGAACGCAGAGTTCTCAATTTACAATAGGCCCTACTCTGCATAGACGCAATTCAGTAATTTGCTGTACGAAACCCACATGATCACTTTGAGCTATGTACAGCAATCAGCTTTCATTGTACGTTTGACAAATAGGGCAAATTCCAACAAACTATACCGCTACGTTTTCTCTATTACAGCAATTTGTCTATGTAGGTAGAAAACTGGCTACATGCAATTTTTTTCCATTTAGAGTTCAAAAGCTTCGGAAAGTAAAAAAGTTTTAAGCCGATTAAACCTATATTAAGTTTTCATATGAGTACAGTGTCACTTGCAAAATGCCTTAGGCATACACTTATTCCAAGCACTCTTATGAAAGAATGTTCTGGTGTTTTGGGGTCTATCATTCTCTCTATGTTTAACCTATTGCTCGCTAAAAGTTGATTTCCCTTGATTGTTAAGAAAAGAAGCATTTCTCTGAAAGATTTATCAAGTTGCCGTCAACTTTTAACACTTAATTTCAAAGGTAATTGAAAGGAGTGTAACTTTACTTACCATTCCATGAACCTGTCTTTGCAATCAACCTATCCAAATATCATTCCACTAAACGGCGCTGCTTGCTCTCCGTGATCATGAATTATGTTCTATGGATAAATGAAGGGTCACTGATCTTGCCAGGTCAAACATAAAGAGTACAACTGCCTTTGCTTTGGTGCTATCGATCACAAGATATTTCTTCCACTTCTCGAACAATTGCCTGAGTCCCGGATTCTGCCCTCAGCTGGTTTTCTTTTTACTTGTATCCTCGCACTCAATCTGTCGACATTAAGGAAATGAACTCAACACCTCTGTTCGCTGAGCGTTCACTCAAATAATCCTACCATTTACATGCTGAACCCGAACCAAAGCAACACTAGGTTCTCGGTCTTCCTATGTCGCCGGACCTCAACTATGGAATTCGCTTCCGGTCTTTGTCCGGTCTGTTAGTTCTGTGATGTCGTTTATGTCTGAACTGAAATCCCATCTGTTTCGAATAGCAATTATCCCCGTAGCACGTCTTCCGGTTCAAAGGATCTTGATTGCGTGTTCTTGTTGTGAAATTGATTATGGAACGCTAATTTTGCTTAGAATCATCGATGACGGCAATATAGAAGCTTCCAGATTGAATTAGATTAGTACGTAAGTAATAAGGCTTACTTGCATTGCAGAGTTGGCATGTTAAATGAGTATACAGGTTGTTAAACTAGTTTATGACACGAGCTTTGAGTCTGTGTTAAACTCAACTTACATTTATGAGTGACTTCATATCAACCTAAAACTGCTGCATAGGAAAACCTAAAGTATTAAAATTACTGTAGTTGAATTAATGTTAGACACTGAAAATAGTGTCAACACTTAGCTCTGAATGGGAATCTGTCAGTCTGGCTCTACATGTCTGCGGGAGCCTATCGGTGGTGACTGCTGACTGTTACCTGAGCATCGTATGCAAACTGATTAACTTCTTGCTTTTAGCGACTGCGACATAATTTAAGTTAGCGTAGATAGAAGTGTGTACGCTTATATGCGTCTATCTTTAAGTTGCTATATTAAGTGTCGAGATGACTAACTAATTGAGAGTAGTCGAGTGATCGAAGACTCTATGCCGTTGAGTTAGCGGTTTGAACTTATCCAAGACTGTTGCTATGGAAATCCTTGATGCATAGGTGCCTATAGTAGCGCCTTATAAATTTCTAAATACAATACAGTAGTGCCACTGATCAAAGCTTCTCATATAATTATGATATATGATTATGAAACTAAACTTGTGGATCCGGTATCTGTGCTAATGCTCACAAAACCAGTATGGCGTCTTTAGTGGTAGATGCTAACTGCAAGTTACAAGCATGACAACAGTGCTTAATAAGAGAACAGATCTCGTAATGCAACGAGTTCCATAAGCCAGCATCCAATGGAGATTACGTCTCATAATTCAGTAATAAAGGCTAAGAAACCTATTAAACTCTTCGTGGCGAAGATCGGGCGATCTGGTGAATATTCGACATGAAGCAGTAAATTAGCCGCAACCGACACTAGAACTAATAATGATCCGCTGATAATTAATATTTACATCATATTATGTTCTACTTAAGGCGCTTCCTGTAGGGCCTGCTTTAGTTTGGTGACTAACAACAGCAACATTAGTTATTAATTGTGACGATGACGACAATGATGATGATAATGATGATGATGATGATGATGATAATAATATTAAAATAATAATAATAATAATATAATAATAATAATAATAATAATAATAATAATAATAAATTATACCTAAAAATAAAAAAAGTAATATGATAATTATTATTATTATTATTATTTTATTATTATTATTTTGTTTAATATGAATCAAGGTTGACAACCGCAACTTCTCAAAGAAAGAGTATACTACAAGAATGCATTAGTCTAGATTAGGGAATGTAAACGGAAGGTAGGAAACTATTTAATTGCTGGAACATGTCGGAACAGAACTCTTAGTATAAAGTAGTGATTGTCCTTACTTGGAAGTTCAACATCGAAATAATAATAATAATAATAATAATAATAATAATAATAAAAACCATCTGCGAAGACTAGCCATTCCAGAACAATGCCCCCCTAATTTTTGAACTCCCGAGGGATCATATGTACCTCGGGGAAAAAAAAAAAAAAAAAAAAATAATAATAATAATAATAATAATAATAATAAAAATAATGACAATAACACAATACAATAACTTAACAAGAGCAATCTACAAGGCAACTAGCTTTAATAGTGGTAAACACTTGCAACTCTAGTCGCTAGTATCAATTCTAGTATCTGCATACAGTATAATGTTGTGAGAAAGTGGTTTAGGTCTGGTATAGTTTGTTAAAAAATAGTATTACCAACCAATTTGTAATTCGGTTTCGTAATAATTCAAACACTTTTGCAACGTATTTATTTAGCGTCACTTTAAGAAAACTACTAATTGCCCTCTGACCTGATAGCATTGAGGAAGTTTCAAGTGCTTACTTCGGAATAGAAGAAGAGGAAGGCTCAGTTGGTGGCCCTGCTAAGCAGGATCAAGATCCCTTTTGAGTCTCCTCTTGTTGCCAAGGTTTAAACTTTATGTTGTATTTTCCTTGTACTTCAAATGGCTTCAATAAAAGGATTGATTGCTTGATTGATTGAGTTGTTTAAGCCATCAAGATCATTCATTAGCAAAACAGCGAACTCTGACATATTTGTAGCATTAAGGAAGCTAGCGTTGGGAGAAATACGAGGTCAGTATGTTTGACCCAAGAGAAATAACACATACTGATTGGACTGGTACAGTGACCATCGACCAACAGGCAACTAAGCAGTAGGCCCTAATGTTTATATTGGCTATAAGGACATGCTTAAAGAAGATGGTGTCAGACGCTACGTATAGTTCGACAATGTCCCAACTAAATTTATAAGATTTAAGTTTGGCGCCCTAAAATATCCAGTTAGATCCTCAATACTTAAAAATCAGTTGTCAGGTATGATTTTGGCACCCACTGAGCACTAATGGGCACCATGCATATAGGCCCTACCATCTGTATTTTTCATATTTCAACTCGTTAAAATTTAAATTGCCGTTGGATGTATTTGAAAAATGTGAAATAAATAACTACCAGCACAAAAGGTAACTCCCGAATATTTCACCTGCTCAGTCCACAAAGCCTTTCTGTGACCTAGAAGCATATCAAGTAGGGAGGCCTTGCATCGAGGACCGAACGCTAGGCACCCAGATTTATTACAATTAAATGCTAGGCCTAACTGACTATACTAACAACCCCACATTTATCTGGTAAGGTCCAACTACCGATGCCTATAGCAAAATAATATCATCCGTAAGGTTATGATGCATCCTAACCAGGAATTGTTAATACAACAACCTAGACCAGCTGCTCTCGACTCCACAATAAACTTATTAACAAAAACGTTAAACAACGAACACCACTCCTAACTGCAAATGACTTATACATAGGTCCAACTGCCGTTCAAACGCACTGCAACCGATAGTTAACTATACCAATCTACCAGAATATCGATCACCATACTGGGCAACCAGACCTTAGGAGGCTGGAATACAGCTTATAATGATTAACAGTGCCATATGCCTTGCTAATATCCAGAGCTGCTATAAATACAGTCCTGACCCTATCAACATAAAAATCAATCGAGGAGCGCATTGCAAATAATGCATTAACGCACCCCACTCCTTGTTTGAATCCAAACTGAATCTCACTGGACACAAAGCATTCTGCACATAGCCTTAACATAATGCATTCAAATAGTTTGGAAATAGCAGGAATAAGAGCGATTGCTCTATAGTTATCAACAGAACTCAGATCATCCATTTTGTTTTTATCCAACGGGATCATACTGAATACGTCTTCATAAGAGCGCAATGTCGCTCGTCACGCATCAAATACATAGCGACGAAATATAAAAAAACGATGCAGTGATTGAGACGCTGGCCTCAGTCGACGAAATCGACCGATTGAAATTATTGTAATTAATTTTTTTAATAGCGCATATATAGCGCATTAAATTTTATATTTTTATTGAACAATCTATTACGCACCAATATTTTATTCTCGATAGATTATTTATAATTTTGAAAAATTAACTCTTGCTTTTCTTCGTGCATGAAAGGTGTCGTTTAATGAACCTCTATGCATATGTTAAACATATTTTTATGAGTGCATTTAAAGATAAAGTAAGACCCGACTGATATTAATTAATAAAATTATGCAAAAAATCGAAATAAATTTAGGCAAATGCGAAAAACAGTCTTAAAAATACTTGGCAGTAATAAAATCCATAGGCCTACTGTCGAGAAAAACTCACTTCGCACTTTATGGCCACGGACTTATTTATTTCAGATGGAATTCACGTTCAGGACTAGGACTATTAAGCCAATGCATAAATTTCAACTGGACCAGTTGTATGGAACTTCCTACATCGTCATCTTATTCACTAACCCATGGCATTCTGCGCCAGTTTAAGACACACATCAAAAGCATTTAACTGAAATCAAAACTTAATTGATATCTTTAATCTTCACTTCCTAATCACCTACTTTAACTGTGCTTTCTCCATTCTATCTCTACCTAGAGGTAACTTAACTATATGGTAGTACGTGCCTGTCAATTCACATTGACACAGTACGTAAACTTTTCAAATATTTCTTCTTTCAATTTAACCCACAAGAAAACCACTTATACTAAACAATTGCCCTTTTACATTAGCTCAACACAAAATCAACTCTCTCCGTCTTCTACCTGTAACTAAAATTTAACTACCACTCATATCAGCAACTTATTTTCCCTCTTCACGTGCGACTATATATATATAGTCACACCTGCATGACTATCTAATTAAATATGTAAGGCTTAACACTCGACAGCTGAATCGGAGAGATGGTTAAGTGGTAACACGCTGGCACGAAGATTAGAAGGACGCGGGTTCGATACCCGCTAGCGGCTAGCCCCATAAAGGTTGACTCCGCCTTTTCACTCCCTACACTCCATAGGGTGCATCAGTAAAATGAGCATTAGGACAGGTGGGCCCCTTGGGAGCTGCCATACAGCTAAATTCGACTCCTGTTAATATTGTTATCATCTGTTACTACTATGTCATGCAATCTTATTGCGTACTTGTCAGTTTGAATTTAATAAATGATCGTTGTTGTTGTTGTTGCTGTTGTTCAGCCAAGCGCATACACTGGCTACACATTCCCATTGTAGATATACACATACGCAATGCTGTAAATCTAACGTACAGACACGAATATTAAAGGAAAACACTTTCACAGTAATCAATGATAATTGAAATAGAAACAGGCTTGTACACTTTTTATGTACAGTAGTAATAGTAGTAGACCCTGGATTTACAACTAAACCTATTAAGTGTCATGTGTTCTCCATGACGACCACTCTTGAACCTCTCAATCAGGTCCTATTCCTCAAGCCAGAATCAGCCACACTGTTGTGTGTCCCACTGTCTATCTCGGAGACCCTCGATCGTATCTTGTCTGAAATCCCTCTGCTCGGAATTGTCTTTAACTATATCTCAAGATTGGAGACCAAACACGATGCCATTAACAATTGCCTAGAAGCTCATTAATTTCATCGAGGTTGTTGCACACCTTACGATGTTCTCCGTACTTCGAGCATGCCTTATCTGGTGAAGTATTATTCTCTTTTTGGCCTGACTTCTGTTCTCCGTGCTTTCAAGTCTTATTGTCAATGTCTCAAGCTTCTCTTTCAGTCAAAACTGCATGATTGGACATACGTACGTCGGGTGTGCTTCTTACTTTCTAGGCCTCTGCTGTCACGGTGTCATTATGTTCCGCTGGTCGGTGAAACTTTGGACCCTAGTAACATTGCTGAACTTACTTTTATCACGGAACTTGGTCGCTTTCTAATGTAGCATGTCCTCATTTCCAGCGATCTATCATTTGTGATCCAACGCTTCAATGCTAACGCCTTTCGCAGCACTCTGTCTCTCTCTGTCTCTGTGTCTCTCTCTCTGTCTCTCTGTCTATGTCTCTCTGAACGTTATTAGATTTAACCAACTCAGACATTTTACTTCTTGGAGCATTTTTAGGTCCCGAAGTATCACATGTGCTTCGGGAAAAATAATAATGAGTGATGACGCGAGAGAAACCATCTACATTTGTCAGCGCTTCTGTTACAATCCAACGCTATAAGAACAATTGTCTTGCACGACCCTTGTGCTCCGCCTGATCTTGACAATTAATTAGTTTTATCCGTCCTACAATTTAGTTATTCTCGATTTTTTATTTCAGTGGAATCACGTGCACTTCGGTTAATGAAAATATTAATGATAATAAAACCAACAATAATAAAGCTAATAAATATAATAACTATTAGGCCTACTATTAATAAAAATAATTAAGCTAATAAAATAAACAATAACAAATTATTATTATTACGATAATTTGTAGTGGTCACAGAGTCACACAAAAATGTGACTCTGAGACATGCAGCCTCTGTGGCTGAATCTAGGGATTTTATGAAAGATGTTAATCTGTGCATGATGATCACGTTTATTATCGGTTGCGAAAAAAACAATAAGAAAAATAGAGAGGCATTTATTGTTAGGACGGATTTTCAGCTGCGTGTTAATAAAGGTAATCTTGGACATTTGAGACAAACCTCATTTTAAATTAATTCAATTTCCATATGATAAATTATTGCCTGTTTTCTTGGCACAATGCATTGTCAGAATTTACAGCATTCGAAATATTTTGAAAAAATGCGGCATCAGTGCCTTCGAACTCGTGTTAGGAGACCTCTGTTTAAACATAAACTGCATGGCTCAGTTCCATAGCGAATTTTCATTCCTGTAATTCATCTTGCGCACAGAATATTGCGAAGCTATGTTGCAACAAGACGCAGTGTATGTGTGCCAATGGTCAGGTATTACAGTCAACCAGAAACATCGGGTGAAGTTTGATCACATCACTGGCGTTGTTCGCTAAATCACGCAGTAACAATGGTATTGGCGGGTGTACCTACCTGACACTTGCGCACTTAAACTAGACCATAAAATGTTCACAATTTCTTAAAATACCTACTGCATGTGTCTGAAAGACGTGAAGCACCAGTGATCAACCATCATAGGTCAGGACTGTTTTGCTTCAGAGATATAAAGCACATTTTGAGAAGATAGGCTACAAATAAGTCTTTTAAAATTGAGCTGCATAACTGACGATTTAACGCACAACAAGAAAATTAGGCTTCACAATCTTAATCGTAAAGCCAGGCGCAGGACACCAGCATTTTCATCAGCGCTGCGTCGTGTCAGAGAGGTTGTTCAGATATATCAAGTGGAGAATCAAGAAGACGAGGAGGAGAAGAAAGAGGCAGACTAACTAAATACTCTAATCCAAAATTTTTTATTTTGATGGATTTTGAAGATAACTAGTTTACCCTCAAATTTCTAGTCAGATCGACAGTCACTAATCGGTATGTGGATTTAAACTGAATCGTTAAACTCTATGCTTAGTTAAAGCAGTATGATTTAGTCTTCAACTATACTCCTAAATTCCCTTAACTAATAGTCTAGACTCTAGAGTCTAAACTGCTTAGAGCCTATCGTGTAAAGCTATTCATAGCATGAAAGCGCTGAAATATCTACATATGGACTTTTATGCCAATCATTTTAGAGACTCTTCAAAGCGCTAATGTCTTATACACACAGGCATACAAGAAAAGTTATCAGTAAGTGAATTATCGAAACCAGCGTAAGCTAAGTGGTGTAGTTTGATCTGATCTCATCATCTCTGCGTCTATAAAATAAACGTGTTATCAACTGAAGGAATCAGTGAAGCTGCACTTGAGCGAAAAAGAACAAAACCGTAGACAAACTGTAATGTAATCGAACATTTACAGAGCGCGTTTTTTCTCGACATAGTCCTACCTTAAGCACTGGTTGTAGATGAACGGGATAATGGTCTCAGACGATGTTCGAACAGCTGTTGACAATAGGCTTTAATCGACCTTCTATTGTTCGGCGTCAGTGGCAAAGCATCTCATTCGCGCGTCTTTTATAGTCTGCAGCTGCTGGACCAACGCTCTTCTACGGCGCATACATCGTCGTCATCATCGTCGAAGAGAGAAGGGAAGTCGGTGCTGCAAGAGAGCGACTGGCAGGCGCCAGTGGAGAAAGAAACGGCAACGCCACTCCTCACTGAAACACAGCCAGAACTTCTCGAGGCAGATACAAGTACTACCCACTCAGAAGACGGTACATTGTTGAGAAACTATGTACACAAAGAACTAATAATTCATTTTGGTTCAATATATTTCATATGTATTCGGTACGGGCAATGACAGAAGGGAAATCGCAGTTATTTTCATATCTCTCTATTATATTTAGGGTTGTGATGTACAGCGTAGAAAGCGCATTCGCCTTTGTGTTGTAAATTTCATGTAGACCTTTACCAAAATAGACAAGACTTGATTCGTGTAGATTGTAGCCTACTTCTTTTGTCATCTGTTTATGAAGTGCGGACTCGACGGCTGACGCTTGTGAGTGTCTGCAACTTCGACGAAATAAAGCCCCGCTTCTATTCAGTGTCTACTATCTAAGTCAAGATACACATAAGGAACCGTTCGAAAAGCAGTTATTAATTACAAGCAGACAGAGGGCGCCGCTGTTTGCCAACGCATATCAGCCACCGCTAGAGGGCCGTCGAAAGATGTCGCTCGCGACATCCGAAAGAGCTCCCGTCCCAATATTTGTCACTGACTCAAATGATGCATGGCAGAAATACACACACTCGCATACAATCAGTGAGACAGACAGATACACATGGGCACAGGCACACAGACAGTCAAAGATACAGACAGACACAAGACAGAGGCGAAAAATAAGACAGAAGTTTATGCTTAACAGAAAACGAGACAGAAAAGCGACAAGTAAAAAGTGGAATGAGTTGCATAAGGAAACAATTCAAGAGGTCAATCCTGTCTGAGACACCAATCGAAAAAAGTTTGGACAAACTACATGGTTGGTTTAGACCGGTAGAGTTACTAGCGGATCTAGATGTTGAGATTGGGGCAAAATCTACAACCAGACTTTTACAATCGTTCAGTAGTCGAGACTTTTGAGGACCGAACCTTAATTTCATTGCTCATAGATTTTAAGATCTTTCAGGCAATTTCAGGGGCTCATGTCGTCAAATTGTCTAATGACAATTTAGAGTCATTCGTCTCCTTCTCGACCGGCTTCCGGAAATTTAGGAAAACAGGAAAAGAAAAAGTCGAAAGAATGTGTGAGGCCTAAAGTGGAAAGAAGGAATACTATTTATTGGCATGACGATGTGTTTTTCAGTGAGCAAAACGATCTTGACCAGGACGGCCACTCCAGAGTCAACATATTTAAGTAGTATCTGACACCTGAGGGATCCTATATACCTCGGGTAAAAATTTTTTATAATAATAATGATGATGATGATGATGATGATGATGATGATGATGATGATGATGATGATGATGATGATGATGATGATGATGATGATGATGATGATGATGATGATGATGATGATGATGATGATGATGATGATGATGATGATGATGATGATGATGATGATGATGATGATGATGATGATGATGATGATGATGATGATGATGATGATGATGATGATGATGATGATGATGATGATGATGATGATGATGATGATGATGATGATGATGATAATGATAATAATAATAATAATAATAATAATAATCGCTTATTACATTCAAACTGACAAGTACGCAGTAAGATTAGACCTACATGATATAGTAGTAACAGATGATAACAAGTTTAACAGGAGTCGAATTTAACCGTATGGCAGCCTGTAAGGCGCCCATCTGTTCTACCGCTCATTTTACAGTCGCCCCCTAGGGATTGATTAGGGCTCAATCCGTAACGCGGAGAGTTCGAACTCGCCAGAGCCAGTTAACGTATAGGGACTTAGAGCAATTCCTTTCTCACAATTGCCTATAGCGCCATCGTCGCCCATCAATGGTCTGTCGTGTGGACGTGTGCACTTCTGAACTGAATTGGAAGGAGTGCAATAGCAAATACAGTCGTATTGTATTGAAGATCTGTGCTGTAGCCTCTCCGATTTCTTCCCTCGCATAAAATTAATAGTTCAGTTAAGTTTGTGTGTTTTTGCTGGTTTTGTCAGTAGCGAGACTGGTGTTCGCTGATATTTTGACTGCATTTATTGTACTAAACTGACAGTTTAGTCTAAACCAATTGGCAATTGTTCATACGCCTATACGACTTGTAACAAAATAATACATTCAATGACATTCATGCATAAGTATATACATACATGAATGTGTAAATATACATACATAGTACATACATACATACATACATACATAAATACATACAGGTATAGGCCTACCATTTTCTCTGACAACATTTAATAGTACAAGGCTTAGCGCGTCAATAACTTGTCTGTATCAACTAGGCTTATGTTTTTCAAAGTCGCTGTCTTGTAGGTTCAAATAGTTTCGGCTAATGGAAAACACTGCAACTCAAAACTCCGCTTTGATGAAATAATCTGTTTACCAAAGAATGTTTTCGAAGCTGGACGGCAAGCAGCGTGGGATTCGTGGGATTATCTTACTTTCGCTCTCCGATTTTAGCTCCGGAACGGAACTCGAATGGATATAACATTGTCGATAACATATTTACATTATCGTTGCTCGTAACTTTAGGAAACGGTTTCTCGACATCGTTGTATTTAGTGACGGCTGTCATGCGCTATCGTGACCGAATATTGCGTCTGACGAAGTCTTATTAAAAAGTCAAATAATCTATTTTCCACCGTCTAAGATTGCAATTTACTTCCGCCCATGCTCCAGAAACCGAGTAGGCCTATAGTCTGAGCGTTCGAATGATTCAGCTGATAGTTGCAGGAGCAACTCTTATACCGAGCAGACCCTTAGATACAAGAGTTCGAAAGAGTCAGTCGTCTTAATTTCGTCCAGGTGCAGCTTAGATAGACCCTATGCTACATGTATATGAGGCATTGTATACGCTTGCCTCAAAATAGCCGAAGGTTCTACTTGCACCCAAGCATAATATTTAAGTGTTGTAATTCAACTGGGGAGCAGAAGTCTTTCAAAACGTTCTAAATAAAGCCAGAACCGTGACTGTGCGCGACTCCACATATCTGAAGACGCGCTGCCGTGTCGGGCAATGGCAAAAGATGCCTTTAAGGATAATCGTCTTCATTCAAAAGAGACTTTACTCTCAATTTAATCCTGATTGCGTTGAAATAAAGCGGTAATTAATTTAGTAAGTAAGCCCGCAGCGTGACGCACTGGACGCACGTGCGTCCACTCACCAGATCAAATCCACACAAGGAATATAGGCATCGCATCGATATTTTTGATAAACAACAATATGCATTTATTAAAACACTAGATGTTATCTAACTTGAATTTTTGTTTAATGAGTCACTCTGAGTCATTTTCAGTGTATGGCTACGAGCGGCGGACAGAGGGCGGATAGGATAGGAGGGGAGGGGTGTGCGTCCAATTTTTTAAGCCTGCATGCGGGCGCCCCTGTAAGCAATCAACAACTCCTTTGACACTGTGATGCTTTGACCAAGCAGAGAATAAATCCAGTTTGGGACTTGAGACAACATTGATCAATTGGTAACGTTTCTGTCGCCTGCGAAGGAACACAGACGAAAGACAACGTCATCGGATTATCTTCTCTCAATTATAAATGATCTTTGGTCTGCATTTCCGCTATCATTCCGTCTAAATTTTCCAGGCGCCGTGGAAGACGTTCATGCTGCATCGCTTCCAGGCAGTCGCCGTTCAACCGATATCCTATGAATTAGTAGGATTTTCAGCGCATACGGCAGAGAATAAGCTCAGCGTATTAAAAACACTCGTTTATTTATAAAATTACATGAAAATTATATGAGAAATTGTACCTAGAGATGCAGCTGAGAGTTAACTTAATTCAAGTTCTCAGTAACTTATGCTTTCTATCTAAAAGTTCTGGACACTGTTACATTATCACCAGAATTTTTCAAAAGCTAAAGAGCATATTCATTATGCCTCTTACCAGTGGCGCCTATCCGTACTGAACATCAACATGGAGACATTTTTCTCTTGCTCACTCCTTAGGGACAATAACATATCAAGAAGTTCACATGGAGGGGACAATTAAGTCAGGATGGTCATACATAACTTCCTACGTTGTTTTGATTCAATTTAGGCCTACTACCTCTTATGGTTTACAGCATATTTTGAAGAGATCTTGTTTCGCCATCTGAATTCTTAATGCCCCTCCTCCCATAGAAGGCATAATATATACCCTATGGAAAGTTATAAAGGTATTAAATATCTTTTACTTACCCATGTGTCTTATGCAAATAATGTATGGATTTACACAACTGTTCTGCTTTCTTACCGTCCTAATGTCATCTTAATGTCATTTTCTAGCTCCTCTGTTTTGTTTGCTATTTGAGTGGCGCATTATAAATGCCCAATTACAGTTAATATATTCACGTGAAGAACAAAGACCTAAGCACAGAACGCGCGTTACACGAGATTGATGAAGAATAATATGAAATAAATGCGAGTTCATCTAATTTCTGATTAGAGACAAGAAGACAGACAGGCATACGGAGAGTCAGATGAAGGCACTCAGATAGAGATATTTAGCGATAGAAATCAATGTCGTGATTATATACATGAAATACATCGAAACATTGCGAAAGTTGATAGTCATCAAAATCTCAAATCACAATCACGATCATAATCATCATATCATCATCATCATCATCATCATCATCATCATCATCATCATCATCATCATCATCATCATCATCATCATCATCATCATCATCATCAACAACAACAACAACAACAATAACAACAACATGAACATCATAATCATTGTCACCACTAGTCCACTACCAAGATCACCCTCATCGGCCTCACAATCATCGCAAGCTCTCCACTTTTCTTGCATTTAGACGGCGCTTTACTTAACAACTGACGGCGAATGCTTGACCGCACATAAAGTAACGGCGGAGTTCGCAGGAGAAACGTCTGCCTGCCTTCCCTCTGGAGGAGCCTCTCCTCCTCTTCCTGCCTTCCCTCGGACGTTGGTCTGTTGCCGCTGCCGACGCCGGTCTCTCTGTTTGACGCACATTCCACACAAGAGCAATTTCGCATACCGCCGTCGGTTGGTCCGTCCATTCGTCTGTCCGCATCTTCTGCTGCTGCTGATGCTGATGCTGCTGGATGCGGTGGCCACAGACGAAGAACGACTTCTTCTTCTTCTTGTCCGATGTCCAAGCCAACAACAGACTCTCGGTGCGCAGTCGAATCCAGGCTCTGCTGCTCCTGCTGATGATGATACTGCGAAGTGATGACCGTGATTTATGTCATTTCCAGCGCTGTCAACGCAACCGTCTCTAATACATTAATTGTCTGGTGTATCAGTTCATACAGAGAGGCATACAGTCTCAAATATTCCTAAGATCAGAAGCCTGTACTAATGTCTGGCTGTATGCTATAACATAATGACTGCGTATTTCGGTCGATGACCCTTGACGACACTAGTGTGGCTTATGACTACAGAAGTCGTTGGGTGATACATACATGAAAGTAATACTCTTATCTCCTCTGTTTCTTTCTATTTCATCCTATGCGTCGATTTATCCATCCATCCATTCATTTGTATGTTTGCCTCTGTCTTCCATCCGACGACGACGCTGCTCCAGAGGAAGCAGCCTTCACTCCCTTCAGACGTTGAAGGGACCTCAACTCCTCCGCTGCCGCTGCCTTCAGGCGATCGCCCTCAGCGGAAGTTGCTCGATCGACGGACGACGAAAGCCTTTCCTCTAATGGCCACTGACACGGGCGCCGCCGCCTGATTCGACGAACGCTAATTGCCTCTGACTAATTGTCGGCATTCAAATGAAAATAGCAATTAACGCGGCAATTTATCGAAAGATAATGGCAGTGAGCTGCTTGCCATAATATATTATACTCGCTGGTCACATGGGACGTCAGGGCATACAGAGGCCTACTAACTTAGCGTTAACTGTGTATGACTATTTGAAAGGCGAAAATATAATCAGCGGGTGCTATTAAGTCCTAGTATATACTGCCCATTAATTAATATAATAGAAACCATGGTTTACATTTAACTAAAGGCCTACATAGAGCAAAACGGTAGAACGATCAGACAGAAGAGATGAAGCAATGCTGCTGCAGCCAAACCATAGTTGTTAATAATTTAAGAAACTAAATTTAAAAAACTGATAAAACGTCCGTTTTTATCAATGAAATAAAGAAAACGGAAAGAAACGGGGGGAAAAGAAGAAAGAAAATAACTTGACTATGTTTCATCTTGTAGTTCAATTTTAAATTAAAACCTTGTTTACACAATTTAATCAGCAAATATTAGTAACACTCAGTAACATTAAACTACAATTAATTTTAGTTCTTTATAAGTTTGGTTTAACAAGAAATTGAGATATTAAAAATATTGAAATCTTTTAAAATTTGAATTGTACACATAAGTCCACTTAAGTCCATGCTGACATAAACTAACTCAATTAAAAACTTAACTTTGTAAGTATAGAGTGTACTCAATTAAAAAATTGTACTTAAAACGTTTACTTAGCCTATATAAAAACTTGATATCCCTGAATCGTCTGACATAGGACTTAAGTTCTTAGACTACACATCATCTTTGGATGACAAAAATTAAATTAGGGCCTAAACAAAGTAATAACAGACAGAAATTAAATAAATAAAAGTTACGTTAAAAATAAGAGACAGAAGAAACGTAAAAAATTACAAATAACGAAAAAACGAAATTTTTTGGGAAAAATAAAAACCGAAAAAGACGGTGTTAACAATTATGGCCAAAACTTGTCGTTATTAACATTATTATGTCGTTATTAAACAGTTAATGCAACGATGCATTCTCAACATTGCATTCTATGTTGCAATTATAATCAGGCTTTTCACTTCCTATTACATATTAGGCTAATCTTTCAAAAGGCTAGGACTATTCGACCAGGAAACAGTTTGCAGGTCAAATAGTCCAGTGCATAGTTTGTTTGCTTTGCAAGTTGGATCTTAGCATGCATGACGTATTCGACGCATAAACCATTGAATAGATATATGGGAGATATATGATACTGTTGGTAAATTTATAAGTAGTGTAAATGGAAGGTTTCAAAATTTCTCAGTATCCCACTGATATCTATCCTTCGGCTGATACGTTGTGCGTTATGATAATAGCGCTATAGAATTCATTGGATTATATTATATTAGATCCTGCCTATGCAAATACGCGGGACAGTAAGAAGGCGGAGGCTTAGGCTTATTGTAGTCGTAATCATAGATTTATATAGCGCCTCTTCAAGAGTGACTCATCAGAGACGGGGTCCCAATCTAACGATGGAAAATAGGGGAAAGAAAGACGAAGGAGCTCATGTCATTAGATGCTAGTTGTAAATTAGGCAGATCGATTTTACAGATCTTCCCACAGCTACCAAGCAAGATGAACTCGGTATTCCCGGGTTTGAGTTGGAGGCAGCTGGAGGACATCCAGGCACAGAGCGATTCCGATGCGTGAAGCATTTTCTCCACTGAGGAGATTACATCTATATATACAGCTGGACTATGGACGTGTACTTGCGTATTATCTGCATACCGATAAGCCGTGACTCCCAGAGAGTAGGCTACAGGAACTGGTTTAAATCGGCGGTGTAGAGAATATACAGTAAGGGCCTAAGATGTGAGAGAATAAGTTAGACCATGGACCTGTCAGTCCGCATTGAATCAAAACGTCACAGCGTGAGAAGCAGTATTAAATAGGAAGGACATGTATGTATATTTACGCTGTCAATGTGTAACAGTTGTCTGTGCCGTCTTAACAGCATTGAAGGTCCTGGGCACAGGAATGCACAATTGCTTTGGTTGACAATTTTCGGAAATTAATCAGGTAATATCATAGTATATCAAATATACTATGATATTACGGAGTTGTCTCCGTTAGTGCAAAAAATACATTTTGCGTATATATATCTATGTATTTTTTTCTAAATATCATATTGAAACTGACAGGCGGGTCACTATATAAAACTATTATTGTTATCTTAATTCGTCCGATTAGCGTGGGAGCCTTATTATGAATATTTTTATCAACCCCGATACTACAACTCCGAAACTTTTTTGTAACGGTTTTGTAGTTTCGTAAACGGAGTTGTAAAATATGTGTTGGATTTGCTGTATTTAGAGTGCTGTGTTTTTTTCAAAAAATTAGAGAAACTAAAATCAAACTGAGGCCAACTCTGTCAAATTTAAGCTTTGCACAATGGTAAGTTTGTTTCAGCAGTCCCATACAGATATCTTGGTTAACAAATTTTTATTTGCATCATTTTTTCTCTCCAATTTTTTTTCGAGTTGTGAAATATACCCATATAAGAAAAAAGAGGCGTCGGACCAGAATAACCCGGAGACATAGATCAGAGACAGTTTCAACAAAAACGTGACAGGAGACGGAAGTGGAGTTAAATACAATTTTTTCTTTACTAAACCATGATTGAATGTATTGTTTATTGTTGTTTTCTGCAAGATGTATGAATAGATAATATTAGGCCTACTTAATACTGAGTGAACCCCGTGATGTACGGGTTCTTATTTACTATTCAGCCTATGTTGGCAAATGATTATGTCAAACTGACAGAACACAGAGTCGGCCAATTATCAACCCATTTCCAATTTATATTTTTATCAAAGTCCCGCTTATCGAAGCAACAGCGGGAGTTCAGAATGTTTCACTCCACAGAATCTGTTCTAACACGCATTCTTGTGGTCGTAGATTGGATGCATTCTTGATTCATATAGGCCTAATCTAATATTTGTGTGCATGCATTATGTAGGGCCTATCTCGTTATTTGTAAAATTAATCCACTTACTCGGCGGTAACTCGAAGTTATTTTGCTGAAAAGACATGCACATTTTTTAGTTATTCAAATAAGCAGTAAATATAGACTACTTTAATATGTGCAGCGCGGTTATATTGTATATGGCTTTATAGTTCAAACATCGTTAGCTTAGAGTAGGTAACGGTTAAGAACTACAAGTATGCGAGAAGCGGTCCTTAACATTGGTAATTAAACTAATCTACAAGCAAAGCATATGCATGGAAGCTTAAATTTCACGTGGAATTTCTTTTGTGAACAGTTTGTTTCCGATGAAAAAAGCAAATAAACAGAACCCTATTAGCTGAGAAACGGTCAAAGCATCTCAGTGACATATAATCAAATTAGGAAATGTGCAACGGCTCAGTTTCCGGAGGCAGATTGAGACCCACACCCAGCATTTTCCATGAAAGCATTCGCATAAGCTGATTGATCTGGCGGACTATATATGGATGAGGAGATTTCCTTGTCTCTCATGGTCATTTCGCTTATACAAGGAACGATCGCGGAAAGACAAATTATAACTTTTTAAAGAAAGAATTCAAAAGAAAGAGTTCATGGCTAATCAGTCAAATAGATGCCTAGGTGAAAAAAAGTGTGTACCAAAAAGCGCGCAGTTCAATATTTCTGGGTTAGAGTGACGTTTGAACTTTCACAATCAGAACGAGTAAAACTGACGGCCATAGTAACTGAGTTGTATTAGCTAGTCTAATCAGAGAAAGCGAATTACTGTTTCGTGGATTAACTTCGCATTGATTTTCACGATTAGTTCGAACTTTGGTGTTCTACATCCGATTTATAGACTACGTTCGACGATCGCTAAGTAGCCCGAATTGGGTATGTCTAATCCCTTAACTACGAGAGATTCTACGTACCTTAAATCGACTTGTACCTCGTGTAGAGAGAAATACCTGCTAACAACCTACGAAAGATTCGGGATTTGCGAGAGATGGACATTACGAGGAGAACTTGAATTCTTCTCTACGATCTTCATCGAATTCAGGAAAAGAATTCTGTCGTGACAGTCCACTTCGAAAGCTATAGGTGAGCTAATATAATAATACTAGTTGTTCCACGCCGCTTTTAGGTTGATAGGTATTGATATTATAATTGTGAACTGCTTCTTTTCTTTAATATAATAGGCTAATAATTGACAAAATCTTCACCACTATGTCTGATGTTTATTTTTGATGAGTGTTGCTTGCAATGTAAAATACTCCTTTCAGTCAACTTCGACGAGGTTCTTAAATTAAGCACGACAATAATAAGAATAATTACGATGATGATGATGATTATGATGTTGATGATAATAATAACCATCTGCGAAGACTAGTTATTCCAGAGCACTGCTTCTCCAGGGATCGTGTGTATCTCGGGAGAAAAATAATAACAAAAGACATGATTGCAAGACGGCCCTCGATCAAGAAAATTGCAGTCATTTTAGCTCTGGCTTTGGTTTGAGATAAAATTGCATATGTGCGTGTTCTGCACGACCCAGACGTTTATTGAATTTAGCTTTCCGTGTTTTTGCTAGTCTGGTTATTCTTACGTAATTATCCTGTTTCTGCTTAACGTTAGAACGATGCAAACAAGAAAATGACTTCGACCGCGCCCCGGTCTTGGCTGCAGTTGTCCGAGTATTGAGGTGTTACTAGCCTTTTTCTTGTCTTCTTCATTTATTCTGTAACCAAAGTTTCCAACCAGCTTTAGACGGCATAATTCTCAAAAACATTTGTGAGATATCTCTGCAAAAAGTGAGCGAATGGCTAAGTAGATAAATCAAAGGATTCTGGCAGAACGTCTTATCCACATCATTTTCAGATCCTTCTTTCCTTGTAGCCATTGTTCTGGAACATCCACAGCATAATATCAACTATCAATTATGAAATGCGTCGGAAACTTCTTCATTAATTGGCTGTTAAATCGGACTTGCACACTTGCACAGTATTGCCACGCTTCCCAGCAGCATTCGTCCTGAAGAGAAACGATGCATCAGCCACATGCAGCAGCAGTTCCTTCTTCAAAGCTCTCGATGATGGCAGTTTGGAAGCTGTACGAGCTGCATGCTATGAAAATAAACCTATTCGCATAAACGTTGAGTCTAGAAGAATCTGTACTGTACTGTACCTCAGCTATATCGCCAGGATCCTCTTTCATCATCCACAGCCTCAACCTTGCAGGCCATCGGCAGGATCAACTGGTGTATCAGGCCGACTGCGTCCTCAGGACATCTCTGGCTTGCTTTATTGTACTGAAAGAGTTCTTAAATATTGTTAATGATAATTACTTTAATTACTTTCTTCATGAAAACCTCATGGCAGAACGAAAAGAACCTGATCTGCGTTGTACATTCGCGCCAAATGCGAAGTAATTAACATCAGATTAGAATAGAATGGATTTAATTAGATTACATTAGAATATAGAACAGATTTAATTAGATTGGTTTGATCACATTAGGTCAGATTAGATGAGACTTTGATTCATATCATGTATCAGCAGAATAATCTTAGGTCAAAGGTCAATGCTTCTTTGTATTAATAATATGTAGCTTCATTTCGAGTTAATCTCAATGGAATAATTAGGGCCTAGTGTCGAGGAACTTCTATCTGACTTCTATTACTACCCATATTCACTCTCGAAGTACCTGCTATAATATGTTAACTATGTATTTCATGTTATGAGCTCAGCAATTCTATAATCTTCCAATTTATCTTCCGGCCGATCGTTAGAAACTGAAAACCTCCATCACAAAGCCCCAACCCGATTCTTCTTCTTCATATCTTCCACTACTACCAATTTCCACTACCAATTTTTTTTATAAACGCATGCCTGTTGTAAAGCGGTCTGAGTTTTAGCATGTTCAATCTGAGCCAAACCTTATAAAACCAGCCACATTGAGTTTAAGCTGACTGGGTGTCTGGAAACAAACCAGATTTCGTAATTTCTGATTATCATTTTTTGTCTCAAAGCGAGACGAAATGTCAAACACTTGGATGCATATTATTTTAAAGGATAAATCAAGAAACTCCAAACGTTAATTAACGTAATTAGTTTGTTTCAAAGACACCATCAGTAGGTTCCCTTTGCAAAGCCCAGCCCTAGGCCTTTCAGCAAAAACGTCTGATCCCTTCATCTCTATTGGAATAGAGTCATAAGCGGAGGGAAGCCACCCACTACAGTAGCCTATGCTTTGCTGGGTTTCGCGTAGCAGCAGAACAAATTTCCCGTTAGCAACAGGTGTAAAGGGATCGGATCGCGGACTATCGTTTTAAGAAACACTAGTAATTTTATACCTATTCTATTGAAATTCTAACTCTACGCTTGGACGTTCTAATTTACCGTGAAAGAAGTCTCAGCTGTGAATGAAATGACATACGCGACTGAGCAGAACGGACAGAAAGAGAGAGAGAGAGAGAGAGAGAGAGAGAGAGAGAGAGAGAGAGAGAGAGAGAGAGAGAGAGAGAGAGAGAGAGAGAGAGAGAGAGAGAGAGATTTCCAAAATCGAGTTACAGTAATCAAGGTAGTAGTGTTTTTGAGAGTTGGGACCAATGAGTTTGCCAGATATGTCATGGAGGACACGAGGACACAACGCTCCCATAATACATATAGGTCTATGCATGTACGTAAGTATGTGTATTTATGTATGAATGCACATATTTACATTAGTATTTTGCATGTTGATATATGAATGCATGTATGTATGTTTGTATGTATCAGAACACATAATATAACGCCTTTTAAAGAATCTGTCAAAGCGCTGCCGTCGACTACCACTGAGAACTTCTTAAAATCCACATACGATCCTTACAAATGGATCGAAAGTCATTCTCCAGATGGCGTCACTACAAGTGCGAGACAACTCTGCGTTTAGTTTCGCCATTGTGTCCGAATGTGGTTTCCTCCATATGAGGTGTACAACTGTACATAATAAACACGAGTTTATCTGTATCCTTTTTTGGTCTGAACTAACTCCTCTGGGAGCCCGAGTGTTCAACCTTGGTAGAGCTCTGATTCTGTGCACTGTCGCAATGCGTAATGTGTATTAGAAATGTGGGACGTGTGGCGTTTGAGAAGATCTCTTTGTCTTTGTGCCGTCGGCTCTAGAAGCCCTAGCGATCGTCATGCCACACAGTCTCCGTTGCCGTCTTGCTACTTCTCCCAGTAGCCCTTGAGTCGCGCTTTGGCCTGGGAGTCCCACCTCAGCGCTCCGGCCTGGGAGTCCCTCCATCCGCGACCATCGGCGTGGTTTGGTGTGTGGCATGACGATTTTCTTGGCATGATTAACAGGGGTGGTTTGCCATTGCCTTCCCCTGGTTTTGCCTGCCGTGCCCGTTCGTTCCCCCTCCTAGGAAGAGTACTTCCTAGGAAGGGTACTAACGGTCCGCACCACGAGAAGGTGGGCACGGAGGACTTTGGTTCACCAGCCCAGGTCGGATCCGAGTCTACGCTCATCAGAGTCGTCGGTCAGGTCGCCTCCCTGCTTTACTCTGTACCAGAGTGACTGGTGAACCTTTGCGGACGATGTTTGAGAAGATAAATAGGCCTAAGTAACCACAACAGAAAACTGTCAAAATGCAATTTGTCAGTTAGGTTACATGCAGGTATTTTAGTGATTGCTACTTGGTTAAGACACAAGGAGCTGAAATGGTGCAGACTAAGCCGGCGGCGAGTTTGTTCCAACAGTGACATTCGCTGATGATCTATTGAAATGAAGGAGTAGATACCTCGAGTTGATATTTACCAAGACCTTACTTTTAACTACTGAAGTTATGCTTAATTTTACTTTTACTTAAGTACTTTTCGCCCCGTAATTTGAATAACACCAGTTTAGAAGTACAATGCATTTGTATGTATGTATGTATGTATGTATGTATGTATGTATGTATGTATGTATGTATGTATGTATGTATGTATGTATGTATGTATGTATGTATGTATGTATGTATGTATGTGTGTATATATATCAGGACATTTTACATAGCGCATTTAGGTACCTCATAAAAGCGCTCTGTCGGAATGAGGCTGTCAAAGTATGAAGGGGATGTATCCACGAGCAGTTGATGATGTATTCAGAGGGTCCGCTGTTCGCACCATTTTCAGATGGGAGAATGACAATGTGCCAAATGAATATTCGCAGCATCCAGGGCACCTATACAGGTTGCACTCACTGCAGTTGTAGATGCGAGACAGAATCGCTTTGTTTCGTGGTATAGGCCTATGTGAGAGAGATGTGTATCTGATGCATGCATTCAAGCAAGGCCATGCAGTAGACGAAGCCTCCCTCATATGACATGAAGCTCGTTCCAGTGGTGGTTAATGATCTCTTCTAAAACGAAACTTACTCGAAATTAACTGTTCATTTACACGCATTCTCAGCAAGAATCACAGAACGGAGTAGCTCACAGGAATAAATAATGGCACTTACGGACGCGCCCACATAATTTTTAACTACCGAACACAGACAATTGAAATTTCATCCCGAGAGTAGGCCTACTTTATAGACAATAGTTCCAAGCATTTCCCTTTATTGGTCCGATTGAATGTTCATTTCCCTTTCTTTTCTTAACTTTTGTTCCTGGTTGCGGTATGACAACCAGTTTACTCAATAAACGAATGTATACATACATACATACATACATACATACATGCATGCATGCATACATACATACATACATACATGCATGCATGCATGCATACATGCATACACACATACATACATACATACATACATACATACATACATACATACATACATACATACATACATACATACATACATACATACATACATACATACATACATACATACATACATACATACATACATACATACATACTTAAGCCACCTCACCGGTATTATGACTTGACAGCAAATCGCCGTTTCGCATTTAACACCAGGATTCGAACGACAGATCTGAAAGGCACATTCATCACCAATGTGCAATCGCGTAATCTTTTGAGAGGCGATAGAAAAGCATCGGTAGACACCAGTTAGGCCCCTATAATCGAGGATGGTGAACATGATCCACGACAACTCAAGTGTCTTCTATGCCTTGAAAGGATCTAACAGCTGGTCAACGATCATTAAAGACTCGAAAGTGCCGTCGATGAACCGCAGCTGCAGAGCTTCGTTACTTGATATCCGCTGCTGACTGATCATCCAGTAGTCGACTGAGTCTTATGTAATAAAAGCAAATAAGCAATCAAGTGTTTGGTTAATTGAGTTGACAAGAAAAGCGTTTGTCAAAAGGAATAATTTGCGCTACAGGTTTTAAGTATCCTTAGGCCTATAACTGGAATCCTTATAACTGGTATTAAAAATCTTTTAACATTACAAACAATTTATTACAGGCCTATAGGCCTAATGAAAGCCAAACCACGTGTGCATACCCGCCGAAAGGGGGTCAAATGCCCAGGGCCCGGCAAATGTTAGGGGCCCGGGCTGGGCCCGCGATCAACTTATGACAAAGTATTATAACCAGTTATACAAAGTTTATGGTTTATTTTTAAAATTAACAACTGAATAAAATTATATTTGTATATATAAATGTAATATCGTACGGTCGTACCCGCATTTTTCCCATTTTTTTTAAATTTTCTCATAAAGCCTAAAGATAGTTTAGAGGCCGTGACTGCTCTGCCTAGGGGTCCGGAAATTCTGTGGGTGGGCTGCACGTGTGTCTGTATAGATACAGCCTACCTTGCAACGCATTCACGTAATACTGTTTATGATGGCGTGTCATTTAGAAGCCGTATCGCCTTGAATAATTAATTACTGTTATTGACGGGTTGTAGTAGATCATTATTATCCTTGTAAAATATACCCGACAGTCAGGCAGACCAATATGCCGAAATTCACCTATGATTGGCAGGAGTGTAGCGTGTCGGACTATACAACTGGGTGGCTACCTTTCTGCCGAGGCAGACACCGTCGATTAGACACCGTCTGCTGCAGTCTATTCTCCTCCTGTATATACGTCTTTCATTCATGGCGTGTCATCATCCGTTTCTTTAGTCATGCAAATTCAGAGCCTGAAACAAACGACGAAAGCGAGGCTTTGAAGAAGTTTAGTCATTGGTTCGTGTGTTCGTCGTTTCATCGCCTTTCACAGTCGCTGCCTTTTGCATCAGGTTACCGATCGTCACCCCTTCAACACTACGAACAATTGCATGATTTGACAGAGCCCTGTTACGTCTACGTGTAGGTCTACGCCTACTGCTCTCTGTCTCGCTGTCTTCGTTCCTTTTCTGTCCTTCCGTTCTCGCCCGTTGCGTCGATCTGTTCATTTCTTATACCTTGCGTCCTTCCTCCATCTTTTTCTTCTTCCTGGCGTCCTTCCTCCGTATTTCCCTTCTTTCTTCCATCCGTCATTCCCTCTTTCTGTTCCTTTTTCTTTTTATCATTCATTCTCCTCTTTGATTGCACTTTGTATTTCTCATACTCTTCGTTTGTTGAAAGGCATCGCTCTTTGGCGGTTATTACCTCAGGTAATAACCGCCCTGCGTTGATTCTGCGGCATGAAGACGATCGAAAGATCTCAAACTCCTTGTGTGGTCCCAATAATTATATATAATTTTATGTCAATTCCTGTTCTACAAACCCGACCTCTGAGCATCAAAACCGCTCGTTACTAAAACGGTACCAACGTCTGAGCAAAGGGTACCTACCATCAACAGCTTCTGTCTGGCTTCCTATATATACATTATCTAAATACTGATATTTATCAAAATACTGATATATATATATATATATATATATATACGTCTTTCATTATGCGTTTGCAAATATGCGTTTACCCGTAAGCCTGCATGGCATTTTCCCGTCACTCATTCGTTTTTAACAGGCTCAGACAACAACTGCCCAGATTAAAAAACACACACACACACACATACACACACCTACACACACATGTGCACCTACACACACTCATATATATATATATATATATATATATATATATATATATATATATATATATATATATATATATATATATATATATATATATATATATATATATATATGAGTGTCAATGAGCATATATATATATATATATATATATATATATATATATATATATATATATATATATATATATATATATATATATGAGTGTGTGTAGGTGTGTGTGTATATGTGTGTGTATGTGTGTGTGTGTGTTTTTTTTTAATCTGGGCAATTGTTGTCTGAACCCGTTAAAAGCGAATGAGTGACGGGAAAATGCCATGCAGGCTTACGGGTAAACGCATATAATTTCTATAGGTCTTTGCCTGTTTTTGTTCCTGTCACGCATTAGGCTACACCAAATTCTAAGGACTACTTTATATACAACAGAACTACGAGTATATACGAATTATAGCGAAATAAAGTAAAAGTCCAGTGAATCATGTGCAGATATGGACTCCACATAAACTGTTCAATAGGCTGACAGTCGCTTTCACTGGATTTGTTAGGTATACATTTTAGTTTTAGGTTACTTTAAATTTGCTTTAGCAGATGAGTTAACCTCTGCCTAAGGCGGGCAGAGTTTAACTATAGTGACAAGATGTGTTGTATTGATAAATCGGAAGTAAGAGCACGCTGTCATTTGACAGAGAGATACCACGGCTTATAAGCATAGTTGGAAAGCAACGACATTGATGTGACTCATGGGCGCAGTGTTGAATAGCCGCAATAGCGGACACATCAACATATCACTAAAAGCATCAAACATGACTTATAAACGTAAGAACAATACACAGGTCGTTTAAAACATAGTGCGGCCGTACGTTACCTCCCGGAATAACGTACTCGTACTGTACGTTACAGTACGTACGTTATCGAAAAAAATAACGTACGCGTACCGTACGCGTACGTTAAAAATGCCACAAATTTATCTGATCATTCATAAAGAACCTCAATATAACTATAGTCTTATACGGTTCGCGTACCGTACGTGTACGTAAAAAATGATCAGTTTATCTCTACAGTAGGCCCTATTAATCTCCCCGTACGCAGGCCTAGTAATTTACGAACGGTACCGAAATTTAATATTACCAATAAATTGAACACTGGCACTGACCATCCTATAAAGTGTGCCGTAGACTCTTAATATTCTTCACACTAGGGGGCCCATACATTAGACAGAATAATATTATTAGCAATTTGGAATTTAAAATTTGAAAGTAGAGATCATTGAACAGCCACAGATGACTGGCGTAATGGTTAAAATTATTGTTTACGACCGTCAATCACCAACTGTTATTGACTTTTCTTGTGCATAATGCTATGTATTTTATTTTCGTCATGAACCGATGTGAACGTATACGGTAACGTACGGCATAATAACGTACGTATAGAAAAAAATAACGTACGTACCGTACGTACGGTCGCACCTTGGTTTAAAACATATATGTGGCGATGCTCCTGTTACATGAATGATTGAATGAATGAAATAATGTATTTGTTAATTTTATGCATACATGTATACGTACACGCGTGTATGTATGCATTCATGCATCTTGAGGCTTAATATGACGCCTGTTGGTTACCTCACAGAAGTGCTGCATGCCTGCGCCAAACTAAATGATGTTAAAGTCACTTAGAACAAAAGTTACTCAATTTGAATATGCGAACAGATAACTAGAAGAGTCACTGTCACTGTCACTGGCACTGGCACTGGCACTGGCACTGGCATTGGCATTGGCACTGGCACTGGCACTGGCATACGCTCTCGTTCACAGACAGACCAAAACCAATGGCTTCCGATTCATAGCTTATGGTAGACACCGTGTTTGGAGTTCCTGGACTATAATTACGTACTGTTGAAGATAAGGAGCAACGACTGCTCCCTAACGAACCCCAGCACCAAGCAGTCTCTCGGTAGAAGACACTGCATCTGACAATCCCTCAGCTATTGGGACATTGGGTCTGTGGAGGACGAAATTCTTCACAGCCGGCCATTGGTAGGAGAGCGTCATCGTAGAACGGTCAGCATCAATCGACGAACTTCCTTGACCTTTACTGCTTAGTTAGAGACCTGCAACCCCTTCAAATGGACGAGTCCATTTTGGCCAGACTCCGACAACAAACGTCCGAACACCGTTTAAAACACTCGGAAACACAACAGAGAAATGAGTGTACGCATAGGCGTAATTTGTCGGGGGTACGAGGGGTACCCGTACCCCCACTTTTTTGACTGGACTTTTTAAACAATGCCAATCAATATTTTCTTATTGAGCCTTCCCAGAGATCGTAGTCTCCGGCTTGCTTCGTGTATGTAAGAAATTTGTACCCCCACTTTTTAGACCAAAGTTACGCCTCTGAATCTACGAACGCATTATAGGGGCATAGTTAATTTGGTCTCATTAGAAGCTCGAACGACCGAAACTGTCCAGCAAACTCCGAATGCCACCAACCAATTGCTAAAAATCACACCTTAGAGAAAATGAGGCCATCTTGGACATGCCACATGATTAGGCTGCGAACGTAACGGTAGACAATGTTTTTTGCCCCGACATAATTATTGTAGGCCTATCCATTTCCTAGTTGAGCGGCAATAGGAGAATTCTAAGGTCCTGGACACGAGGGTATTTTTTATTATGAAGAAGACAATTATATTTTCTGATTTATTTACAGAGTCCTTCAACAATAGCCTTGAGAGGCATGGCACGAAACCCTCGGCTTTCTGAGAAAACCGTAACAGAACTTCATTGTGCTAATAATTGTCGTATAGATGCGCAGTGACTAATTACACCGTTCGCTTGTTGTCATGCAGCTGGACGGCCGCACCGCCCAATCAAAGCACTCACAAGTAGCCAAATGGCTGGTTTCGCGTGGAACAGCATATCAATCTTCGCAGATTAAAGATCAGTAACAAGGACTTCCCTCTCCTGGCAATTTGTTTAATTATAGCCTGACGCGTGTCGAATATACTTTGGGACAAAAGAGACCGTCAGCTAGGCCTATCACCAGTACATACGTAGCCCACCTCAACCGGAAGCGGAATAACATAAACGATGCCTGCCTGCCTGCCTGCCTGCCTGCCTGCCTGCCTGCCTGCCTGCCTGCCTGCCTGCCTGCCTGCCTGCCTGCCTACCTGCCTGCCTGCCTTTCTGCCTGCTTGCCTGCCTGCGTGCCTGCGTGCCTGCCTGCCTGCCTGCCTTTCTGTCTGGCTGCCTTTCTGCCTGCTTGCCTGCGTGCCTGTGTGACTGCGTGCGTGCGTGCCTGCCTGCAGCAGACAAGCAAGCAGTTCGTCATGCATGTGGCATGACATCAGTAGCACGTGTGTACATTGTCATCGGTGTTGGCAATCTGTAATTAAGCCTCTGGGGCTTGGCTTGATGTTGCGCTAGATCGTCGCGTGCATGCCATGCGAAGCCCTTCGCTGTCTCTAGATTATTGAAAGCTACAGGATGCTACTCAGAAGCGGATACTAAATAGAGCGACCATTGTTCATTTTATTGCTGATCGTAGACCTAATAGTTTCAAGCAGGCATCAGTTTTTACCAGATAGACGCAAGTAGGCCTACACGTCAATGAATATTCCAAACATCATCATCAGTTCCTGGTGGTGATGGGTACGAATTTATAAGTTGAAGGACTCTGTAAGGACCTCTATGGCCAAAACTCGAGCCTTTTCTTGCATTGGTCCTGCTCTATGGAATCAACTTCCTCCATTGACACGTGCCTCTTTATTAGCTGGTGGCCCAAGTGCCTCTTTCCGCTGTCTCAAAACCTCTTTCTATTCACTGGGTCTTTCGCACTGGGAGCGCCTCTGATTAGCGAATACTGTGAGAGGCGCTTTATAAATGTTTAGATACAATACAATACAATACAATAAGTGTTCTACATTCCCCTCGGTCATTTGCAGAGGCGTCGATCACGTGGTTTGAGGGGGACAAGACCCCCACCTTTAACAGTGAGGGACACGCTATACAGTTTGTCCCCCCAAATTTCGAAGAAACACCAAAAAACACAATTTTTTCACCTCTTTTTTGACCAGATCAGTTCAAAAGTGTCCCCGTGTGACCGTGTCCCCCACCTGTCAAGCAAGATCGCCGCCACTGGTCATTTGTCGTGTCCAGTGCTCCCCTTAGTGTTAGTGCAAGTGATGTTATGTCCTCATGTATATTGTCTAGTATACAACGTAGACTCGGTCTGCTTTTGTTTCTTTTTCATTCGAATATTGCATGTGGTGCTTTCTGTGCAATTCGGTCAGCTGTCATTCTCTCTACATGTCCAAACCATCGGAATGTTCGCTGAAGGATTTGTCTAGCAGAGTTGTTTGGATATCTAATCTTTGTCTTATGTCATCATCTCTTATTTTCTGTAGTCTCGAAATTCCTGCAATTTTCCGCAGTCAACTCATTTCTGCTGTGAGTAGGCTATTTCTTTTCTCATTTTGCTTTCGCATTGTCCAGCATTCCACCCGCATAGGAAAATCGGTTGTATTCGTATATTCTTGCCTTGGTTTTCTCTGTTAAATCTCTGCTTCTCCATATGTTGTTCATTATTCTTAGCTTGTTAGATGCGTCCAATTCTTCGTTGTAGGCCTATGTCTTTTTCACTGTTGCCATCTGCGGTTATTAGCCCTCCTAAGCAGACGAATTCTTCTACTTGTTCAGTGTAGCTTTTCCTTGGATGCTGATAGTTATTGGTGTCTCTTCGATCTTTTCAATGATCATTGTTTTGGCCGAATCTTCTGTTGGTTTCATCAATCTGTGTCGTAATATACTGTATAGTTCTATTTCGCTTTCTAGTGACAGGACCAATGTCGTCAGCAAATTGGAGGTTATTCGCCATCTTTCCATTTGAATTTGATTCCTGCCTCTGTGTTGCTTAGGCTGAGTGAAATACTGCTTCCAACTAGTATACGTTAAGTAGGTGGTATGGTGATAAGATACATCCTTGTCATACTCCCGTTTTGTGTGAAAGTATTCTGCGTTTTTTCTACTTTTGTGGCACTTGATGATTTTCGAGACTTCTCTTGTACAAATTTGATTAATTGCTCTAGTATTCCTGCGTTTGCATCGCTGTCTACATTCCATTACGCCATATGCTGTCGAATGCCTTTGTGAAGCCGATGTTGTGTTGACTTTTATTGTATTCGGATTTCGGACATTTATAAAGCGCTTCTATCTGGACAGCCATTCAGAAACGCTCCCAGCGCGATAGACCCCGAGGGAAGAAACAAGTTTTAAGAAAGGAAAAGAGAGGAAAGACGTTGCCAGAGAGAATAGAGGAGCGAACAGAGGAAGGAAGCTCATTCCAATGGAAGCCAAAGACCTGCGTGGATTGAACCAAAAGCAGCCTAAGAGAGACCATTTATAAATACGGGCGCTATATAAAGTCAACTAGAGCCAAATTGTTTCGTTAGTCTCGGTGCAGGTAAGAGTCCGTGATCATTAGTTTTCTTGGATGCGGATAAACAAGAGTTTTACCTTTGTCACTTTTGAAGCATAGGCACTTGGAGGAAACTCATCAGCTACACAGACCACTTGGGCACTTGGGTACCTGATAACAATTGAAGCTGACGATGTTTCTTTATCCTGGGTATGGCTATATTGTTATTTTTAATCATAAAACATCAAAATTCACGAAACATCCATAGGATCCGGACGTTCTGGTCTGTAAGCGAAGTAAAGTTAGAGTAGGTTTCAGGATAGATTTGGCGCTGGGCGGCGGCCATCAATAATAAATTGATACCCGAGGCCATCATATGCATAATGAAGATGGAGTCGTTCCGGTGGCACGTTACCGTGTCGAAATGAATCTGCGGCTTGGTTGAAACGCACAATCGATCGCCTGCCAGAGTTGCTTCCGAAGCGGCGGCCGCCATTGGTCGACGAATAGACGCTGAATAGATCAAAGGAGCGAGACCAGCGAAGCGAATAGCTCTCGCCTGTAACCATGACTAAACACAACGGCAGAACAGAAACCGAACATCGCCGTCAAAAGATCCTTTGTTGGTCGGACCGAGTCGAGATCTTGGCAATGGCTGAAGCGGTCAACTCTGTCAAAGCCGTTGAACAAATCAACAACGTGGTCTAATGCCGTTCTGCTTTCTCAGATATCTGCTTAAGGCAATGCGAATACTTGGACATAGAACGTTGGATAGTTATTAATCGAAGCGATGATGACGATGATGATGACTACGGCGAGAAATGCGACCACTACGGATGGGCAATATGACTGCGGGCGGAATTTAGTGGACTATGCGTCCGAAGTGTATGCAAGAAATTTTGAGAATTCAAATAACGGTAAGTAGACTGTAACTCTGAATTTTTGCATATTAACTTGATTAAAAGTCTTCTGAACTATAGACTGAAGTATTTAAATGTGTTTTTTTAGAAAGTAGGCATTCAGTGAAATGTTGCAACATGGACACCTTTAAAAACAAAAATTCGATAGCGTACGGAGAAGTGCTTTTGGCAAAAGAATAGTTTCAGGTCATTTTGTTTTCGTTCGAACATAAACAGTAAATGAAAACTTCCGTAATTAAGGTTGCGCGGATCTTAATTTTACTATATGGTCATTAAATGTTTATAATGTCTTTGTTACCTCTGGTTTCAAAAGCCGCAAGAAATCAGACACTGATTGTGGTAGGTCTGCTTGTACAGATCGTGTGGTCAGTGTTCGCCTTATAACGCTATAGGTAGCGTTATAAACTCCGAAGAGAAAATAAATGTTATATATATGGTCACAGAGATTCATTGGTTGTTGGACCCTAATAAACTTTAATTACCACTACTGTTACGATGCAAAAGAATTCACAAGACTTCAGCTTCAAGTGAAACGAGCGTCAAACATCCGCTGCAGAGATCGGTCGAAATACCTAAGTTCAGAGAAATCAGAAGTTAGCCTACGATGGACAAGCCATTTTGAAACAGATGAGCATCACACTTACACCTGAAGTAGGGTGTGGGACTGTAGGTATTGCAGCATGAGACTAGGACCGCCAAACGCTTTTGGCTATTGACAACATTTGTCGTAGTTAGTTCGAAGTTTAACCGAATCTTATTTTTATAAACTATCCGACCTCATTAGTGTCTGAAATCTCCAGCCGTTTCGTTTATTGAGAGTGTTTGAAAGGCCTTTTATAAAAGAGAAACTCCGCAGGAACTATTACAACTCTTACTGTCATATAATTCGTTTCAGGGGCCTTGCTAGAATATGATGCATTCAATGGACATAGAAGCTCTAATACTCAAGTGCAACTATACAAGGATGTATCAACTGTCCAACCGACCAACCACCTGCAATCCAGACACTTTGCGCCGTCTGCTCATCGCTTGTCATCTGCCCATCAAGTACAATCCGCCAACTACGTACCATCTAACCATCAAGTACCACCAGCCAACCCTGTGCAATCTATTCACCAGTTATCGACCGACAATCGCTTACCACTTATTTACCACTTACAAACTAATCGTCAAGTACCAACTGCATCCCGCGTACCACTTATTCACCAAACGCCATCGGCAAATCGAGTCTCAACATGTCACATCGTCCCGCAGTACCAGCCACATTGCGGTCAGTTTCAACTGGACTACCAGTCCTGCGCTGGTGAAGTGTTTTTCGACGCCGCACATGAGAATCACCGCTGCCCACACGACATCTCAGGATCCATGAACACACAACTAGGCATTGAGGAATCTTCCTTTTCTACAAATTCTGGCTGCTTTCCTTTTGACTATCATGGTAGCAACGATGCTTATGCTCACCAGGCGCCAGAGGGAGCTAGCGTCGGTTCAAAGTATGCACAGTGTTGTCGGATCCGGACACTCGAGAAATGCGAACATTTTAGCACTGGATGCGATTTGGATTCTTCAGACAAGAGTTGGAGCTGCGATGACACGTGTTGTCGGCAACATCATCGTCACGAGAGCCATTCCCCCGTTAAGATGAAGAACGGGAATAGGAGGAATGAAGATACTACAACGTCTCAGAGACAATCGACTGCTGAGGATGAGCGTCTTTCTTCAGTCGATGACAATATGAAATCAAAAGCGGAACCCACCTACAGGTGGATGACACTCAAAAGAGGATCCCGACACCAAGGTAACGTATGTGCAATTGTGCATGCATGTATGTATGTATGCATGCATGTTTGTATGTATATATGTATGTAAATGCATTGTTGTATGTATATATGTGCATATGAATGCATGTTTGCATACGTGTAATTATCACAGAGTCATTTTAGGATTGTTAGGTAATTATGGAACACGGTTAAGTGAGTAGATACATAGTCGCTTGGGAGGCTGTAGGAGTTCATAATAGGATGATGTGATGACAATCTCAACATGAATAATATACTGCAGCTGGTCAGTGAGTTTCAATCCAGCGCCACGTCTTCAAAGATAAAGCTACAGCGAGGACTTCAGTTCCTTGACAAGTAGATAATTCGGGATAATAGATGATACATCAGATGTACATTCTAGAAGCTTCTAGGAAGGTGATCCATCCACGTCGGGATAAATTTTCTATTCGTCAGTAGATGTAGGTATAAGGTTTGACTAAGGCCAACCTCCCAATGGACAGGTATTGTCAAACTAGGGATCCAAGGTAAAGTCCAATAGGGTTGACGGAACAATCACAAGATACCTTTACCACAGACATCCGAATAACTTAGGATATGTAAGTCTGTAGATAGAGTTAGAGAGAAGACAGTCGGGAGGTCGTTCGGTGACTGTGTATTCTGTATTATACTGGCGACATGTCTAATGCGAAGTAGACACTAGGCGTTCATCTTAAGAAGTCTAGAATAGAAGTTCTTGTAGTTGTCGCAGTATCGTAGCTATCTCATCTTCGTCAGTGCAGCGTAGCTTACAAGTGTACAGGCATATAAATGTACATATCATGTACGTATGTATGAGTTATGCATGTTTGTATGTATGATGCTGTCCCCTGATCTGGAGCTGTGTTCCCACAAATATTCAACTGGTCCCAAATCTTCGTCTTTTAAAAAAAAACTATTGCGTTCTCAATTAACGGATGGATTAATTAATGACAATTCATGGAACTGATTTAAACTGGATTACATGCTGTCTTGCAACTGTTAATCTAAGACTATAATGTTCATAATCAAAACACTGTGCACTGTTTTGTATGCTTATGAATACCTCTGTTTAATCACTTAGTTAAGCTTATCACTGTGTCTCTCAATCGAACCTCTATCTCCAACGTAATTAACTGACAAAATTGGGTGTCCCCATTAGCGGGATTTCCATCCCTTCTGGGCCTTCCCTTTGTCAACGTTTTCTTGTAACCTACCAATGTTGAACTGATGTATGTTATATCGTTGCAATAAAAAAAATTGATTGATTGATTTTAATTGCTTGTCATTCAGTTGCCATGATAAAGAATCACCCCTCGGACTATGGAGTGGCAGGGACTACAGTGCAGCTCCCTTTGACATCCGTCGGCCGAACTAACTTCTCGACTAAGCAGCTGACAGAGTTAGAGAAGGAGTTCCACTTCAACGGATACCTGACTCGGGCCAGACGCATCGAGATCGCTGCGGCCCTTGGACTCAACGAGGCTCAGGTCAAGATATGGTTCCAGAATCGACGCATGAAGCAGAAGAAGAGGGCGAAGGAGACGATGATCGCCGCATCCGCTGCTCTAACGAAGTCGCCTAAAGAAGATGAAACAGTTTCCGAAAAGTCTGAAGATGGAGCTCCACAAGAAGACACGGCTGAGAGCTGTTTCAGACAAACAATAGTAAAGAATCAGGAGGAGACGCAATGACAATCTTAGATGATTTTCAATCTGTGTTGCTGTCATCCATGCAGGATCCCGAAATTCTCACTGGAATGGACTTCTTTGTCCTTAGTATTGAGCTGGCGTACGTTCACTCATGCGGATACATTAAACTGTTTCAACGATAAAAAAAAGCCGAATACGTCAATTTTCTTAAATTTTCTTCGGTGTATGAAAACAGGTTTTCGAGTATTTAATGGCGAGAATGAATTCCGACCTTTCCAGCCGACCCTCAGTAGGCTAGATGACGCAAGAGGAGCAACCGCTCTTTGAAGTCGTAGCTGCAGATTGATGCAGCAAAGCGTTGGAAACCGTATATACACACAAACTGCCATCAGTACACGATTATTTTCATTTGCGCACTTTATCAGTTTGAAGTAATGCAACACTCTTATCGATCATTGTTTCATTACTTTTATGTCGACAACACGATAATATACGAAAAGAAAGAAAAGACAGATTTGCTGGCTAAGATGAAGACTGGTTGTCTATGATTCAGCATTATGCACTTCCATTTTCTACCTGTTACGAAGTTTGATTGAATTTTGTTACTAAAAGCTAAAATAATGGACCTAACGACAAACAACTCTTGTGTCAGAAAACGCAGCAAAACACAAAAGAATGTCCAGTTTTTGACGATGAAATGATCAAATATAGAGACAAAACCGAACTTGTTCTTAAACTGCTCAATTTCATTCGGTGTCTCTTGCAGAAATACTATTCAAAGACACAACCGTTGAACTAGATGTTAATTGTGACCATAAATGACGGCAATAGCAATAGCAATGGTAGCAACGAGGACGAAGTGATGAGGACTTTTTTTAAATAATAAACAATTTGATAAAAAAAATTAACAGTATATGACGAAACCATTGATATATATGAAAACATTAATTATTTGCTTGTAAAACGAAATTAGTTATTTTGATATCAGTGAAGTGCCACATATATGTTCACACGCTAAAGGAATTAAGGTCACACAGAGAGATAGACAGAAAGAGAGAAAGCCAAGCAGTCAAAAGAAAAACAGTCAGACAAGCATGCAGAAAGCGATATAGAGACACAGAGACGGAGAATGAACGTATAAACGCGAATTTGGAGTAGGGCATTTAGTGAGAACCAGCCAGATGGACAGAACAGGCAAAGTGAATTGCAGTGGATGGGACGCTGAGCCTGCAGGTGATTTCATTTCCTGCATTTATGACTCTGTTTAATCGTCTCCCATGAGCATAAATAGGTTCATATATGTGGCATAATAGCCCAAATTTTCAGAAGTAATACCTATCATCATCATCTGTATTCACATAGATGGACAGAAACCCACACACAGACAGACAATGCATGGCAGGCATCTGCGGCCTGTACTTAATGCAAACAACATATATGCTATGCAGGCTGTATTTTCGTCCTTTCATACTAGACAGCGATAACGATCTATTCATCAGCGGCCGTCAAAGTTGCTTTTCGTCAAAAGCCTTTCAGACAAAGCATTATGTCGACACATAAGACAAGTTCAAGTCTGTTGAATAGATTCTTGAACAGGTGGTCACTGACAGTCGCACGCTCTGCTGTTACTTCAGTGACTCCGTGGCACCTCTATATACGAAGCGACTTAGTCAAGTGAACTAGACACAAAAGTCACGTGTCTAATGTCATTCATACCAACAGATCAGTAATATTTCGAATTTTTAAACTAATCAAAAGCTAAATCCAAATCTTGAATAATCTTGATTATTTTTTCATTAACACCTACTAACTTAATGAAGCAAACAAATTATGGAACTGTATTCTTCCTGAAAATAAAACACATGAGTAAGCGGCGCTCGTGAATAAGCTGGTGCTTTTCGCTTAGCTTTAGAGTAGCATTCTAGAAATTCAAAGTTTACAATTACGATTACGATTAAATATCTCTTCCGGTTTTCATTTCTCCGATACTCATGATGTAACTCATCCGAGTCATGCGCAGGAAATTTTCTAGTCATCGTGTAACCTATATAATATCGTGGAAGCCGGTCAATTTAGGAAGATTTGCTTTGTGTCACCTAATGTTTTGAGGTATTTTTAGTCATTGACATTTGCGTATCTTTTCAAAAATTTTGAAATTTAATGGCCGCTTTGTCCATATAGGTTTTGTGTTCCATTCAGGCTCTTCGGTTAATAACATTATCTTTTCCATTTTGCTTCATTTTTCTTCCTCTGGTGAACTCAGCTGAGCGTAGTCATGTCAACGATGAGACGCCAGGCTGGTCGGTCCTTGCCCTTCCTCCATCTGTCCTTCCCAAGTTCCCAGTGGCGGAGCTACCATGGGTCGCGGCAGGTCATTTGACCTGCCTATTTTACTTGTGACCTGCCCTATGACGGTATGACCTGCCTATTTTACTCTTGACCTTTAAGGATTAGTAAAGTAACTAAAGTTTAACATTTTATTTGCTGAATTGTTTCAAATTAGAATATGGTACAACTGGGCTATTAGCGTTCAATACTATTTTTTCTTTTTGTATATCTAAGTTATGCTGCTTGCGTTCAGTGCTGCGGAGTAGTTGAAATACAAAGTATTTGAAATAGTTATTGAAATACATTTAATTGTTTATGCATTTGTATTTTAATTAGGCCCTACATTAAAAATGATGTATTTTTATTTTTATTTGCAATACTTATATATATATATATATATATATATATATATATATATATATATATATATATATATATATATATATTTCGCAACGTATCTTGGCTGCTGTAATCCACCATTCTTCAAACTACATACGATGGATGTCTGATTCCTAAGCTTCTCCTTGACACTTCTGAGGTATTCGCCAACCGAACACAATCTTCTGGAACCACTGTGGCCTCTGAGAACAATGCAGATCATGACAACTTTTACAACTACGACGACCATCAAGCTGATTCATCTGGTAGCCAGGCAAATCTGCAAGTTATGGAGTACCTTGAAGATCCATTCCGAAACCTCGAATAATTGACATCCTTTCCTGTAGTCAGGGACATTTCATTAGGTAAGCTTATAATTGGTACAACATGGTCATTCAGTCGTCTACACCCGTTTAACATTTATTCTGTTGTGGTGAACAGATATTTATTCCACGGCCCAATGGACTGTCTGGTAGAACACTTGAGAAACTGTTGCCGGTAAAGCTGAACAAGGACGTTTTCCTTTGCCAACTTTGTCAACTTGACATTGTGTCTTTGCAGCATGATGCACATTATTAATTAGACATTCCTAACTACGTATCTAGGCTAGGGTGTATTTCAAATACAAAATACAACAATGTATTTGTATTTTGTATTTCAACTACATTTTGAAAAATGTATATTGTATTTGCATATTTCAAATACTTTTGGTATTTTTTATTTGAAAAAACATTTACAGAGTATTTTACCCAGCACTGCTTGTGTTGAGGTCATGCTGCTTGATGCGTCAAACTCAAACATATTATTTCTTTGACCTGCTGAATAACTCCCATGACCCTGATTCGACCTGCTGAAATTGTATAGCTGGCACCGCCACTGGTCCTTCCCTTCCTTCCGTGCACATATATAATAATATAAATATTTAACTATACATCTACAGGGGTAACAAAGTAGCTCACTGGTTTAAGTGCTCGCATTGTAACGCGGAATATCCGGGTTCGAGCCTCTTCTGCAACGGTTGCTGTGCAAGGCCTTGAGCAAGTCTTTCATCAATAATTTCTAAGCACTGTCGATTGATGCGTAGGTCTTCGTAGCGCATAATGAACACACAATTAATATGACGTACATTTCTGATTATATAAGATAAGCCTTTAGACAATGGCTGTGACTAACTGAAAACGATTTTGATCAAGGTTTTGACTGTACATGCTTATTTTGGCCTAGGCTGTAATCTTCTTGGACGTCGTATTTGGAAGCCTCTTGAAGAAGAGTACGGTGTCTATCCATCCCTGATCTAACATGTAGATGCTCTTTGGAATGACTCCTGTCATGACGTAGTCATCGGACAGTAGGGTAGTCACTGCAGCCATGTTGTTCACCATCGTATCAGTGTGGACGGCCCGAAAGCCTAACTGAACTCCCAAGTAGCTGACGATTTCAACCATTTCCTTTGCAAGTCCTCGTCCCACGTATTCCGGATGAATTGCACCATATCCGTCCAGCAGTTTTGCCGACGCTCCCCTGGAGTAGGCTGAATTTCTGAGGATCATCGCTGCAAGCGCATTTCCCGTCAGCTTGTCTTCGACGAGAACGCTATAGCTACGGTTGAGGACCATTCTTTCAAAGTACCCGTCAGTCGGCCATTCATCAAAGCCGAACCCTCGACCGAACATCCGGTGGAAGAGAGAGGTCTCGTCTACGCGCAGGCTCCGTATAATCACTTCCATTCCGTCGTTCATGACGTAATCAATCGGAACAAAGTTCAAGGACGGACCGAAACTGTTTTCACTGGACTTCGTCAATACAGTGTCGACGTAATGGCGCAGATCGGACAAAGGATACTTCTACAAGTCATATAGACACAGACACTTACTGTAAATACCTCTGCATGCATATGACCACATTATATTCACTGCAGAATCAGATACTTCTACATAAAAATTATAAACACAGATATTCACTATAAACATTTTCCCATGCAGACACAGATATTCACTGTAGATACTTCGCATGCACACACACACACACACACACACACACACACACACACACACACACACACACACACACACACACACACACACACACACACACACACACACACACACACACACACACACACACACACACACACACACACACACACACACACACACACACACACCTACACACACACACACACACACACACACACACACACATACGTGTAAGACCCCCCAAGTCACGACATGCGACAAATCGCCGGAAACTGGTGCCAAACTTTGAACACTGATTCTGTGGTTGTTTTTGCTTCTTTTTTAACCAAATTTCACGTGAATCCTTAGATATTTGTGTTTTAGCGATATCATTGCGAAATTTTATGAAATTCTTAAAACAACGAACTTGATTTTTCTATGTCAACTGAGGCCTAGTGTGGGAGTGTGGGAGTGCGTGCGTGTGTGAGTTACGTCCTCGTTTCACTGTATTATTTCAGGTGTGTATAGATACTGTTACCCATTCAAAACGGTGCCAACGTGTGTGTGTTTATGGCCCCGTTTCACTGTATTATTTCGTGAAGCATTACCCACGCACATCGGGTTTGGAGTGTGAGTATGCGTGTCTATTAACAGGGGCGTCTACACCATAGAAACCTTGGAGCAAATGCTCCATCCAAGAAATAGGGGGAGGGGATCTGTAAGTGTATGTGCAATCATTTTCGGGGAAGGAAGGGAAAGGGGAAGAGGAGGGGAGGTTGCTCCAATGACCTAGGGGGGATAGACGCCCCTCTCTATTAACTAGTCGTAATTGCAAACTCCAAATGTCTAAAGCGCTATTCTAAGGCTAAGAGCAGAGCACCCGCTGCGTCACATCAGAGGGGTTATCCAGAGATATATGTCCTGTGGAGATCCGAGCCCGGTTGCCAGAGACCAATGAGAGGAGGCAGAGCGGCTAAAATTGCCGAATGCAGGATCGGTTTCAGTGCGTTGTGTTTAAAAATATAATCCACAGTTAGGCCTACTGGGGATTTTCCTAACCAACTGGTATAATATTACACAAATACTGTAGTATTTATTGTACAGTATATGTTAATCGCATTCTAAAGTTACGTATTATCAACTGCCTGCATTTCATTTACATTAGGCCTGCTATAATAAAAATTGCCTTTCTCAATAGGAATTTTCTTATACTTTTAGAATAATTATCGTTCCAACCCTCATCACTTCCAACACAAGCACTAGATGAATGCCTCTTTGATAGCCACGAAGGCATCGACTTTCACAGAAGGGTTTGATGAAAAGCGCTATATAAACTGGAGATCATACTTGCAAACATATCTGTATTGCGATGGGCGGTTAGCGACGAGTCGCGTAGATATCTCTGTAGGCACTAACTTCACCGACTACCTATCACAGAACCGCTATGTTGAACTTACTGAGTTCTATTCACGTAGGCCTACAGCTAACCTATGTTATGGTAGCCTATCTGTGAATGTATAAAGCGTTTCCAAAAGTGCTAACAATTCAGACAGAGTTACAAAGAGAGACAAACAGAGAGAGAAAGAGAGAGAGAGAGAGAGAGAGAGAGAGAGAGAGAGAGAGAGAGAGAGAGAGAGAGAGAGAGAGAGAGAGAGAGAGAGAGAGAGAGAGAGAGAGAGAGGAGAGAGAGAGAGAGAGAGAGAGAGAGAGAGAGAGAGAGAGAGAGAGAGAGAGAGAGAGAGCGAGAGAGAGAGAGCCTGGTAAGTATAAGGTACCACGCAGTACCAAGGGAAGGGAGTTCCATAGGAATGGGCCAACGACAGTTATGGACAGGCCTACGCAAAACGGCATCATGACTGGTATGTGTGTGTATATTTATATAATAGTTATGCAAACTGGTGCCGGCGTGTGAGCGTGTGTTGAGTGTGTGTTGAAGAATAAAGGCTCCAGTTGGCCGGATAATGAAATAATATTTTGACAAACAAATCGGTGCCAGTGTGTGTGTGTGTGTGTGTTGTATATTACAAACGCCCAGTGTAATTATATAACAGTTATGCAAACTGGTGCCGGTGTGAGTGTGCTTTGAAGAACAAAGGCTCCAGTTGGCCGGATAAGGAAAGAAATTTTTAAATAAACAAATCTGTGCGAGCGTGTGAAATGTATATTACAGACGCCATAGAAGTGTATTTATATAACAGTTATGCAAACTGGTGCCGGTGTGTGAGTGTGTGTTGAAGAACAAAGGCTCCAGTTGTCCGGAAAATGAAAGAAATTTTTAAATAAACAAATCGGTGCCAGTGTGTGTGTTGTATATTACAGACCCCATAGAAGTGTATTTATATAACAGCTATGCAAACTGGTGCCGGTGTGTGAGTATGTGTTGAAGAATAAAGGCTCCAGTTGGCCGGATAATGAAAGAAATTTTTAAATAAACAAATCGGTGCCAGTGTGTGTGTTGTATATTACAGACCCCATAGAAGTGTATTTATATAACAGCTATGTAAACTGGTGCCGGTGTGTGTGTGTGTTGAAGAATAAAGGCTCCAGTTGGCCGGATAATGAAATAATATTTTAAGAAACAAATCGGTGCCAGTGTGTGTGTGTTGTATATTAAGTGTATTTATATAACAGTTAAGCAAACTGGTGCCGGTGTGTGAGAGTGTGTTGAAGAATAAAGGCTCCAGTTGGCCGGATAATGAAACAAATTTTTAAATAAACAAATCGGTGCCAGCGTGTGAAATGTATATTACAGACGCCATAGAAGTGTATTTATATAACAGTTATGCAAACTGGTGCCGGTTTGTGAGTGTGTATTGATGGAAAAAGACTCCACTTGGCCTGATAATGACATAATGTTTGAATCAACAAATCGGTGCCAGTGTGTGTGTTGTATATTACAGACGCCATTTAAGTGTATTTATATAACAGTTATGCAAACTGGTGCCGGTGTGTGAGTGTGTATTGATGGAAAAAGGCTCCACTTGGCCTGATAATGACATAATGTTTGAATAAACAAATCGGTGCCAGTGTGTGTGTGTGTGTGTGTGTGAGTTGTATATTTCAGACGCCATTTAATTGGATTTATATAACAGCTATGCAAACTGGTGCCGGAGTGTGTGTTGATGAATAAAGGCTCCTCTAGGACTGCTGTGGCCCAGCACCGTGTTTTTACCCGCGTCGGTCCAACACTTTATCAATACAATACAAATACAAAGGATACTAACTAATTGTCTAAAAATCTCTATAATTATCAACATATTCCTCTAGAGTCTAGATAGAAACATGCATGCATATCCTGATATCTTGTGCAACTAGTTCTGACTGTGGATGATACCAGTTATTAAGTAACTTCGTTACCTCTGGCAAGTCCTTCAGAGAATAAAGCCTCTAGGCTATCAATAAGCTATGGGAAAGTACGAATGAAATGGGAAAGTACGAATGAAATAACAGCTCATTTAATGTTAATGACATGAAGCAAACATGTTAAGGAATTACTATACCCTGAGAGCCACATGTATTGAGTTCTGAATGGTCATCAGTGTCGTCTTCACTGACTTCATTTGCATCAACATTGACATCCATAACAGCAGTAATTACAATTAACTGAAAGTATAAGTTAAACATTGTCAGTTTCTGTGGCAGAAATATATCCTACAGCTAGCAGCACATTTAATTACTATATACTATTAAATTTCAAAAATTCAATACTATTCAACAATGTATTTGTTGAACTTTCACAATTATTAGTAACAGAATTTTGATTGCTCACAGAAATTCGTCTGTGAGGTGTGGTTAAACAATCACCAAGAGAAAAGCAGTTAGATATCCAGATGTTTAAAGACCAGTGCATTTTTAGGCATTTATTGACATAATTATTGGGTTTACCAATAAGGAGCATAAGAGTGTACACATCAGATGAACATTGGTGACCAATTCCATTTCTTGACAGCATAGGTTGATGCAGTGTGTACTGTGCATGAGTCACCAACACCTTGGAAGTTAAGAATTACACGTAATAGTAATTCCTACCAGAGTCACTGCCATAGACTATTGCATATTATGCTTTCTAACACTAGACAGTAAGGAAATTAACACATCTGCAACAGATCATGCCCAAATTGCATCACTACTGTACTAAAATTGCACCACTGGCTACGTCTTTCACAGTGAATATACTTTAAAATTTCTCCACCCATGTGTAACAGTTGCAGTGGGTCCCAGTTTTATAACTTTCGCCAGTAATTCATTTCACCCAGCATAATAAGCTTAAACCCCCTCCTGCTCCTACGCCCGCATGTTGGCAAGCAGATCCTAGAGGACTGTTGTTGATAGGGGTTGTAAAAATGTCAGATTACTCTATTTTACATGATATACTTATACCAGCCTGACACTCTTCCACGCTGGCTACCATCTCCGTTTTTGTTGTTTTACTAGCTGACACATTGACCTCATCTGGCCCAATCTTACTATGTTCCTGGCTAAATTCCACCTGTTTTTCTAACATTATTGGCATATTCAATTCACGTTTACTAGTCTCAACTGTTAAATTCCACTTGTTTTTCTAACATCATTGGCATATTCAATTCACGTTTACTAGTCTCAACTGTCTCATCAACCTCCTCACTAGTTCCCACTGCTGTACCTTCAGCAACTAATAGCATCACCTCACTTATACCAGCCTGACACTCTTCCACGCTGGCTACCATCTCCGTTTCTGTTGTTTTACTAGCTGACACATTGACCTCAACTGGGCCAATTTTACAATGTTCCTGGTTAAATTCCACTTGTGTTTGTAACATCATTGGCATATTCAATTCACGTTTACTACTCTCAACTGTCTCATCAACCTCCTCACTAGTTCCCACTGCTGTACTTCCAGCAAATAATTGCAATCACCTCACTTATACCAGCCTGACACGCTTCCACGCTGGCTACCATCTCCGTTTCTGTTGTTTTACTAGCTGACACATTGACCTCATCTGGCCCAATCTTACTATGTTCCTGGTTAAATTCCACCTGTTTTTCTAACATCATTGGCATATTCAATTCACGTTTACTAGTCTCAACTGTCTCATCAACCTCCTCACGAGTTCCCACTGCTGTACCTTCAGCAACTAATGGCATCACCTCACTTATACCAGCCTGACACTCTTCCACGCTGGCTACCACCTCCATTTCTGTTGTTTTACTAACTGACACATTGACCTCATCTGGGCCAATCTCACTATGTTCCTGGTTAAATTCTACTTTTGTTTCTATGCTCCATGACACATTCTCAATCTTTTCCTTCCAAGTTATTACTTCTATTTCTAGTTCAAATTCCAATCGTTTTCTTGGGTGATTCATATTGCTTTTTTGGTGCTGATCATAATACCATTTCCCAAGAATTTTTGTTTGCCTTACTTTCATGTGCAGGCGTTCCTCATTCATGCCAGCAACCCCCTCTTTCTGGCCAGTTGAAAATTGTTTTTCTATTCGATCTTGCACTACGTTCTCTGGTTGGTTCTTCAATCTTTTGCTTTGGTGTTGCTCATCATACAATTTTCCCAGGGCTGTTCTTTTTCTGGTTCTCTTATTCACACATTCCCCTGAACCTTCAACGTGATAATTGCTGACATCAGCATTCATTGTTTTAGCTGCAGTGGCAACCCATTGGTCAATTGAATGTTGCTTTGCTTTTAAAGCTTTTTTATAATTTGCTTCAAGAGCGAGTTGCAGAATTTTTTGTCCTCTTGACGTGTACATCTTTGTAATAAATATGAGACAAAATTATAGTTGTTATGTGGACCAAGAACCAAGCTTATCAAAACCAAACTTGTTTGTACAAAACCTGACCTGTGTTTGCTACCGATACACAGTGTTATTATGTAGCTACAATCGGTTGATACATCTGTATATTTCTTTTGGACCATTAAATGTTATATGTTATGTTTCAAGCTGCAGCTGAGCCTTGGAGCTTAAACAGAACCGTGACTGCATGTGGCTGTTGTGTCGGTTGAAATAATCAGGTCTACATAAATTGTCGAAGCCCGATTTCCCGAGAGGTGTGAACATTTTTCTGTCAAGCTTTATAAAATCTTGAAAATTATGCTGGGTTATTCACCCAATCGTCTGAATATTATATTCAGAAATTATACCGAAAAGTTAGATCTAGGCCTACTGGATTTGCGCACATTTTTCACTTCGGAACTAGTTTTCGGGAATCCAGCGTGAATTCAATTTCAGATAGTGGGGTTTCAAGGATTCGCTACACACTGGAAATAATTCAGGACATTTAGATCCCGTACACAACTGGTCTCGAATTAAAATTTTGTTCTCAATACTGAAACTCTCATTATAGTCACGTATACGGACGCCATTACTATGTTAGGTTATCGATAATTTCTCGCTTAAATAATCGATTACATAGCGATTCGTCTGCTGGTAAGCCTTTTCCAAGTATTTCTTCATGAATAAATATTTCATTATTAATGTTACAAATAACAGATTAGTAATTCGTACCTGATGAATTTCGAATACGGCAAAAAGAAAACTTGGAAAATGGCGGAAACAAATTTCAGCCTGCACCGTCAGGCAGTCATATGTCACGTGTGTGCCACATAGGCGCTCATTGGCTAGAGCCATTTGGCCTATAGCCCAATATCGATGTTTTAGCCGAACACAGGCTCAACGTTACGTGATAAGCTTTCTGCAGCCGAGTGTCACATGACTGGGCGCTGATTGGTCGCTTGCATTTTACGCTATGCATAAATATACTATAATTAAGGGACGCGCTATGCATGGAAAATATTTGTTCAGTACAATCGCGGACACTTGGTACAAAACACACGAACCGGGCCCACACAATTTGATGGTGTGGGACGCGACGTTCCCACGCTTCCGGTACTACCAGACCAAACCGGGCCATGCTTCCGATTGCGAAGATATTTTGTTTCTAGGCATTTCAGAGTATCAGGAATGCACTGGCACTGTTATTTCAAACCGGTGCCGGCACCACTTGGGACCCGGCACCAGTTGGTGAGTGTGGGTTCTTACGATTGGCACCAGTTTACTGGGCTTACAGGAACACACACACATACACACACACACACACACACACACACACACACACACACACACACACACACACACACACATACTCGCATCTGCTACCTTATGCGGACATTCCATGTGGGGACAATTCATGGTTCCAAAATATACCTTAAAGTACACAAGTGCATATGGGGACAAGGAACTACTTTTACACACACATCTAATTAATATTCATTACTGTGTCACACAATCGTCCCCACATGGATGACTTATGGAGTCAAGAGTGTGTGTGTATGAACGGTGCTAAAATATACCTTAACGAAACCGGTGCATATGGGTACAAGGGCCTACTTTCTACACATTATGATATAATTGAGCTCCTGATTAGTATTATAATGTTTAGATACACAAACGCTATATCTAGAAAATTATTGTGCTTCATAGACAGCGTCTTATAAGTGCGAAATGCGGGATGGCGAATATTTGGAGTAGCGTGTTTTTCCCCCACACTCACAATTTTCAAACAAGAATAATTTCATTTTTTTAAATCCTAATGAGGCTGAATTTAAAATGAGTATAACATTTGAATCTCGCACACCAAATTCAAAACCTTGGGCAAACCAAGAATCATTGCAAAGCCTAGTGTAAATAGATGTGCCCCAATTTAGTATTAGTATACTTATTATAAGAAATTGTTATAATACTCATGACGTTTTTCATTAATTTACTAGGAACTATAATTGTTTTTATTAACTTGAATATTGTCTCCACAAGTATTGTGTAGGCCCTATGAAGAAATGTGTGTGTGAGAATAGGCACAGGCTGTATTCATTTGATAAAACGTTTGTCCCCACAAGGTTTGCTTATGGAGACAAATGTGTGCGTGTGTGAGAATATGCAGGCTGTATTCATTAATTACACGTTTGTCCCCACAAGGTTTGCTTATAGAGACAAATGTGTGCGTGTGTGAGAATATGCAGGCTGTATTCATTAATTACACGTTTGTCCCCACAAGGTTTGCTTATGGAGACAAATGTGTGCGTGTGTGAGAATATGCAGGCTGTATTCATTAATTACACGTTTGTCCCCACAAGATTTGCTTATAGAGACAAATGTGTGCGTGTGTGAGAATATGCAGGCTATATTCATTAATTAAACGTTTGTCCCCACAAGGTTTGCTTATAGAGAAAAATGTGTGCGTGTGTGAGAATATGCAGGCTGTATTCATTAATGAGCCCAATATATGAATTTTACTTGATATGCACTTAGACACAGGCCTTACTTAAGAGAATAAACTACGCACCTCTTCTATCAACCAACAGGGAAAAAATCAGCTCAATATATGAATTTACTTGATATGCGCTTAAACATTGTTGGTCTGAGTTCAAACAAAACAGAATGCAATGTTTCTATTAACTGAGGCCTGTGTTTAAGTGCATTTCAAGTAAATTCATATATTCTATCAAAAAACATAAAAACAAATCTGCTCAAATAGGAATTTACTCGAAATGCACATGCCTTAGTTATGCCAATACAGAATGCACTGTTTCTATCAACATACAGAAAAACTAATCAGCTCAATATATGAATTTACTCGAAATGCACTTAAACATAGTCCTTAGTTAAGATAATAAACTAAGCACCTCTTCTATCAACAAACAGAAGAAAAAAATCAGCTCAATATATGAATTACTCGAAATGCACTAAAGCACATGCCTTAGTAAAGACAATACAGAATGCAATGTTTCTATCAACAAACAGAAAAACTAATCTGCTCAATATATGAATTTACTCGAAATGCACTAAAACACAGACAATAAACTAAGCACCATTTCTAAAAACCAACAGAAAAACTAATCAGCTCAGTATATGAATTTACCTGAAATGCACTTAAACATAGGCATTAGTTGAGACACAACAGAATGCACTGTTTCTATCAAAATACATAGAAACAAATCTGCTCAAATATGAATTTACTCGAAATGCACTAAAGTACATGCCTTAGCTATGACAATACAGAATGCAATGTTTCTATCAACAAACAGAAAAACTAATCTGCTCAATATATGAATTTACTCGAAATGCACTAAAAAACAGACAATAAACTAAGCACCTTTCTAAAAACCAACAGAAAAACTAATCAGCTCAATATATGAATTTACTTGAAATGCACTTAAACACAGGCCTTAGTTAAGAAAAAAAACTAAGCACCTTTTCTATCAACCAACAGGAAAAAAATCAGCTCAATATATGAGTTTACTTGAAAAGCACTGAAACATAGGCCTTAGTTAAGACACAACAGAATGCAGTGTTTCTATCAGAAAACATTTTCAAAAATCTGCTCAAATATGTATTTACTAGAAATGCACTTAAGCACATGCCTTAGTTATGACAATGCAGAATGCACTGTTTTTATCAACCAACGGAAAAACTATTCAGCTCAATATATGAACTTACTCGAAATGCACTTAGACAGAGGCCTTACTTAAGACAATAAACTAAGCACCTCTTCTATCAACGAAAAGGAAGAATAATCAGCCCAATATATGAATTTACTTGATATGCTCTTAAACATTGGTCTGAGTTCAAATAAAACCGAATGCACTGTTTTCCTCAACAAACAGAAAACCTTATCTGCTCAATATATGAATTTAATCGAAATGCACTTAAACATAGGCCTTAGCTAAGATAATAAACTAAGCACCTCTTCTATCAACCAACAGGACAAAAATAAGCCCAATATATGAATTTTACTTGATATGCACTTAGACACAGGCCTTACTTAAGACAATAAACTACGCACCTCTTCTATCAACCAATAGGGAAAAAATCAGCTCAATATACGAATTTACATGTACTTGATATGCGCTTAAACATTGGTCTGAGTTCATACAAAACAGAATGCAATGTTTCTATTAACTAAGGCCTGTGTCTAAGTGCATTTCAAGTAAATTCATATGTTCTATCAAAAAACATAAAAACAAATCTGCTCAAATACGAATTTACTCGAAATGCACATGCCTTAGTTATGCCGATACAGAATGCACTGTTTCTATCAACATACTGAAAACTAATCAGCTCAATATATGAATTTACTTGAAATGCACTTAAACACAGGCCTTAATTAAGAAAATAAACTAAGCACCTTTTCTATCAACCAACAGGGAAAAAATCAGCTCAATATATGAATTTACTTGAAATGCACTGAATCATAGACCTTTGTTAAGACACAACAGAATGCAGTGTTTCTATCAAAAACATTTTAAAAAATCTGCTCAAATATGTATTTACTCGAAATGCACTTAAGCACATGCCTTAGTTATGACAATGCAGAATGCACTGTTTTTATTAACCAACGGAAAAACTAATCAGCTCAATATATGAATTTACCTGAAATGCACTTAAACATAGGCATTAGTTAAGACACAACAGAATGCACTGTTTCTATCAAAATACATAGAAACAAATCTGCTCAAATATGAATTTACTCGAAATGCACTAAAGCACATGCCTTAGCTATGACAATACAGAATGCAATGTTTCTATCAACAAACAGAAAAACTAATCTGCTCAATATATGAATTTTCTCGAAATGCACTAAAACACGGACAATAAACTAAGCACCATTTCTAAAAACCAACAGAAAAACTAATCAGCCTCAGTATATGAATTTACCTGAAATGCACTTAAACATAGGCATTAGTTAAGACACAACAGAATGCACTGTTTCTATCAAAATACATAGAAACAAATCTGCTCAAATATGAATTTACTCGAAATGCACTAAAGTACATGCCTTAGCTATGACAATACAGAATGCAATGTTTCTATCAACAAACAGAAAAACTAATCTGCTCAATATATGAATTTACTTGAAATGCACTTAAACACAGGCCTTAATTAAGAAAATAAACTAAGCACCTTTTCTATCAACCAACAGGGAAAAAATCAGCTCAATATATGAATTTACTTGAAATGCACTGAATCATAGACCTTAGTTAAGACACAACAGAATGCAGTGTTTCTATCAAAAACATTTTAAAAAATCTGCTCAAATATGTATTTACTCGAAATGCACTTAAGCACATGCCTTAGTTATGACAATGCAGAATGCACTGTTTTTATTAACCAACGGAAAAACTAATCAGCTCAATATATGAATTTACCTGAAATGCACTTAAACATAGGCATTAGTTAAGACACAACAGAATGCACTGTTTCTATCAAAATACATAGAAACAAATCTGCTCAAATATGAATTTACTCGAAATGCACTAAAGTACATGCCTTAGCTATGACAATACAGAATGCAATGTTTCTATCAACAAACAGAAAAACTAATCTGCTCAATATATGAATTTTCTCGAAATGCACTAAAACACAGACAATAAACTAAGCACCATTTCTAAAAACCAACAGAAAAACTAATCAGCCTCAGTATATGAATTTACCTGAAATGCACTTAAACATAGGCATTAGTTAAGACACAACAGAATGCACTGTTTCTATCAAAATACATAGAAACAAATCTGCTCAAATATGAATTTACTCGAAATGCACTAAAGCACATGCCTTAGCTATGACAATACAGAATGCAATATTTCTATCAACAAACAGAAAAACAAATCTGCTCAATATATGAATTTACTCGAAATGCACTAAAGCACATGCCTTAGCTATGACAATACAGAATGCAATGTTTCTATCAACAAACAGAAAAACTAATCTGCTCAATATATGAATTTACTCGAAATGCACTAAAGCACATGCCTTAGCTATGACAATACAGAATGCAATATTTCTATCAATAAACAGAAAAACTAATCTGCTCAATATATGAATTTACGCGAAATGCACTAAAGCACATGCCTTAGCTACGACAATACAGAATGCAATGTTTCTATCAACAAACAGAAAAACTAATCTGCTCAATATATGAATTTACTCGAAATGCACTTAAACATAGGCCTTAGTTAAGAAAACAAATTAAGCACATTTTCTATTAAGCAACAGAAAAACTAGTCAGCTCAATATTTGAATTTACCAGAAATGCACTTAGACAAAGGCCTCAGTTAAGACAATAAACTAAGCACCCTTTCTCTCAACAGAAAGACTAATCATCCCAATATGTTCATTTACTGAAAACGCATGGAATAATGTTTCCATAAATTTAATTGCGTTTTAAAGTTCTTCTAACTTTCTGGACCATGGTGTTTATGCAGTTCTTCACTGAAATCCAGTCTTGTCTGTGAGAGCTCAAGCTTTGACGATGAGCGCACAAAAACTCAGAAATCGCTACTTTTCCCGGAACAAGGCAGGAATTGATTTGTTGATGGAAATGTTCATAGATAAGAGTCTTATCTTTTTCCATTGTCTCTAAAAGTACAAATTACACTTTGCATTTTAATTAAATTGCAATTAAATATTGCAATGACAATATATTAGAAATGATCAGACTGAATTAAATTAAAGCATGCAATTAGTTGAACCAAAGCGATAAAACAAAATCAAAAGCGCATTCACCATTTCTGACAGTAAACGTTTTATCGGTAGAAATGTTGGCTGCTGGAAGCCAGATAGATAAAAGAGTAGGCCTACGGACTTTGGATATATTCACCATTTTAATATGCCAAAGCAAATGACAAATTATTCATTCTGAGTAATTTCGCAGTACGATGCGAACCCAGTTGACTACAGTATTCAAGCTTTTAAGATCAGTTGTAATTTGATATATGTATTGTATATATCACTGCCATAGTGCCATAGTTCAGACAGGTTTGTGTAGGTGAGTTCCTGTTCCAGTGATAACAGCGTAAGCAATTAGAACTTCCATGAGCATAGTATAAATAATTATTACCTTTATCAGATGGTTGCTTGGTATAGTTACGGGATTTTGTCTTTGCTTCAGTTTTAGGATTGATGGAATGGCTGTCTGAATCCGAATTTTGTGGTGAATTGCTCCAGTCTATGTCAGAATCATCGTTTGCATCATCCGCTGCTTTGATTGATAAAATTAACAAGAAAAGCGATGCAATTAGCTGTGTATCAAGGTCGGAATCATTAAGTAAAGTTAACCTGAAACAGAAATGAGGGTAGCATTCAAATAGTTGCATCATCAGATACTTTTTAAATAAGTATTTATGTAAAATAACCCGACTATTTATGAAAAGCAGTCTAATTTATTATAAATGTTTTGTCAGCTGTAGCAATCAATCAATCAATATTCGTTTATTTCGGAAATTCATGTCGACAGAAACACGACAGGATTACACAGACTTTAGAAACATATTGCAGCAATACCGATTATCCTAGATCTAAACTTATATCTAAAGTTTCAGGCAATGTGAAACTGTGAGTTCGCAACCGGATATTATGGGGATATTTCGGTCAGCAGGAAAGTAGGGTCGCAGAACATGGCCTGGGTCAGCAATGGCTGCAGAGAATAGAATAGTAGCGCATATTTTGTTTGCAATGGCACGCTCTAGCCTCTAAGTGTATTTTAATTAAATGCAACTGAAAAATTTATTACATTACATATAATTTTCAGCTGTTTATGAATATTATAATGAACACAAAAAGCTTGTGAAATAGCGCCTACTCAACATTTCCTTTGTTGCAACATCCTAGAATTTTAACAAAGCGTCTTTGCACGAACCTTTCCGTTTCTTGCCCAGTTTTACGGATGGATTAGTTCCAGATGTTGATGGCACCAATTACTGATCGCAAAGCACCTTCATAACTTCAACATGCGAAAAAGGAGGCATGCATTCGAACTACCACACTTTAGTACATTGCTTCATAAGAAATCCTTCATCATTCGCGTATTTTACAACTATAAAAACTGGGTTAATGTTAGTCATAATGCTTTTTCCGAGATCTAATGTCTCTCCAGTTGTAGACCCGAGTAATGATTATGTTCCACAGATCATAGCTTCAGATATACACATAGCTTTAGATAATCAGACATTATGAAACTGTTTATAATATTGCATCTGTTTTTGTTCTACTGATATTGTGCTATTTTGCTACTTTCGTCAATCTTTGTATTGTTGTTGTGAAGTATGAGCGTTTGTCTCGTGCTAATAACAGATTACTTACTTACTTACTTAACCTATAATATGCAAATTGTATTTAATCGATAAAACATTTGTCTCCATACAGAGAGTCTACGGAGACAAGTGTACGTAATATGAGAATAAGGATAGTCCGGAATCTGGCAAAGGGTGGACAAGCATCTTGTATATACATAGGGCCTACGCTAACAGACAAGTGCTCGCTCTAAAGACATCTATAATAAATAAATACTGGAGATTAGAGTGCCGTATTTCGTAGACAGTCGATAAGATCGAAGCAACGATTCAGAAGCACTTGGGTTGCTACGCAGTGGCTTGAGGTGGGAATCGAACCTGCGACCCTTCGGTTACAAGGCAACGACCCACACCACTACACCACCGCGTCCCCCTAACATCTGAGAGACTAGCCCAGAGTGCCACTCACCGGGGACGCCTAACTTGTGGGATTCTATTTGTTAATCGTCAATAGGCGATTTTTTTCTCTTGCTATTTGCTATTATCTTGTAACCTGTTGAGGTGTGTCAGCCAGATTATCAGAGATCTATCTTGTATATATATATATATATATATATATATATATATATATATATATATATATATATATATATATATATATATATCAGGAAATAGAGTGACCGTTGGCCGAGTTAAGCTGTGGCAGCAAACAGCTTCCGACCCATGGGGTCGAATGAACAGGCGAATGACAGCTGCCACAGCTGCAGCATATCTAACTTAGTACACTATTTTCTTGTGTACGTATGATGTACTATTTTCAAAGCAGGTCATGCGCTAGAGAACATTTCTGTAGGTGTAGGATCATTGATGTAATCATGGCTATATATTATTTTCAATTTTAAACTAAATACTACTGTGCTGGCTGGCGCTGGTTTCAAAATGATGATAGATAGATAGATAGATAGATAGATAGATAGATAGATAGATAGATAGATAGATAGATAGATAGATAGATAGATAGATAGATAGATAGATAGAGGGACGGACGGTCGGACGGACAGACAGACAGATAGATATAATAGGACTGTGCCAATTATTTCAGAATGATTATAAGTGCATAGTATTAACTTTATAGATAAATTAAGGTCCGTTTATTATATTTGTGGATAAGTGGATTTTTCTTATCAAACAATATAATATTATATAACACAATAACATTACGGATATCTGTTATGTCGTTCGATCCGTCGGTCGATCCTTAACTGCTACTATTGGCTTATTGCAAAAACAAGAAACTTCATACAGAGTTCACCGGCCGGACGACCGGTGAGGGAGGAATGGGGGAGGAAGGGCCGGGACTAACGCTAATGACTGAAGACAATCGGGGTCATGTTATGAAAGGCAGTAACTGTAATGTACTAGCACTATTAGTTGAAAAGAATAAAAGGGCGCTGTTCATTCTCTGCAGCGCCGCGCAAACCTTGAATTTGGTGAAGCCGGCTGTCCAAACATAATTGGTAGCCTACTCTGACAAAATAGGCATAATGGCATTTTCAAAGAAGATTTGTTTCTTGCGTGTGACAAGACATAGTTCTTCCTTTATGAAACACAGCTCAGGCTGACCAGTTGAGAGGCCCAAATATAAACTTTCTGGACGATGGTATTTATACAGTTCTTAACTGAAATCCAGTCTTGTCTGTGTAAGCTCAAGCTTTCACGATGAGTGCCCTCACAAAGTCCGAAATTGTTACATTTTTCAGAACACTGCACAAATTGATTTCTTTGTATGTTCATAGCCTGTATAATATTCTTATCTTTTCCGTTGTCTCAAAAGCACAAATTACATTTTGTATTTAACTTAAATTGCAATTATATATTGCAGCGACAATATGTTATAAATTATCAAACTGAATTAAATTAGACATGGGCGGCGATCTGGGGGGGGGGTCGAGAGGGACAAGTCCCCTCACCTTTGAATGTTGGGGGACACACCATACATCTGTCCCCCAAATTTTGAAGAAACCCTAAAACAGGTCAACAGAACGCGCGAAAAAAATGTTTGTACCTCTTTTTTGACCAAATCAGGAACTTTTGACCAGATCAGTTCAAAAGGTATTCCGTGTCCCCCCACCTGTCAAACAAGATCGCCGCCACTGAAATTAGAGTAGGCCTGTGGCACACAGGCTGTGCTGCAAAAACTATTTGACCCAGGGCCTAAGACTACAGGACAGAATTAAGTCACAACAACATTTAAATGCAGGGATGTAGTCCATATTAAAATCTAACAAAGCCATAGTCTGACGAGGATCTTTGGAGGCAAAGACGAGATCTTGGTGAAAATTTCACAACTGTCCATTTCGCTAATTTTTTGGGTTTTGTACCTTAAGTCACTGAATGTAACTGAAACTGTGTATGATGAAAGTGAGTCAATTGGTCATGTAGGAAATGTGTCTGTTTACGCTAAATTTCCTTAATTTTCCAAATAGGTGACTTTGACAAACAAATTGCCATACTACAGCACTATTGTCATTAGAGTAACGTTACTCTAACCAACCAAACTCGTGTGTAGCGATGTTATTACTGTCACAAATCGCTGATTATATCAGAAAATGTACCTTAGATATCTGCATACAATGGTTTACATATAAGGAGAAAACGATAAATTGAAGAAGCAGCTAATATACTATTACACATTAGTAAATGGAAATGTTGATGAGTGTTTGAAAGGTTAACATGGACAATTTCATTGGCTTATTTTATATAGCATCAAATATTGATGCAGTAAATCATGACTGGTATATATTCAGTTAACAATGAGTCGATTAACATTTCCAGTAGTATCTTTAAAATAAAAACACTTGGCACATAATTCAATTATAGATGAAACCCTTTAATTACTCTAATGACACACACTGTTACTCTATGCCATAGTCCCATTCTGTCCGTCTGTCATGGAGTAACGCTCTCAAATTCATTTGCAGTCGCTAGGTGTCAGCATACAGGGAGGAAGGGAAACTGAAGGACGTACTGACGCACAGTCAGACAGACATATAGATTGACAGACGGAGTGAGTTAGTGAGTGAGGAACGGACGGATACGTACAGACGCACAGCCAAACTGACACAGGGACGGATGGTCAGATAGACAGATTGTTAGACGGAGTGAGTGAAGGCGGGACAGAGCTGAGGCGGGAGGAAGGGAGGAGGCATATAGCCGTACAGACGTGCAGCCAGAAAGACAGACGTTTCCGTCATACTGATGGGCAATTACTCTAGTGATCTATAGCATCGAAGGCTTAGGCTAAATCCAACAATATTCGTATCGAATATCTGTTTTCTTCCATTGCAGCAGAAATGTTATCTTGCACGCTTAGCAGCGGCATGACTGTTGAGTGTCGAGATTGAAACCCATTCCAGGTCGTAGGGCCAGCAACAGAGAATGAGCGGCGCTGCATGATTGCGGTACGCGAGTGAGGGATCATGAGTACAGCTTGGTCAGCTGATTGAAGGTTGGATCGCCGCTGTACAGCAGATGTAGGGCGACAAAAGTCCTGCAAGTATGGGGGCGCGAGTCCCTCCAGGCAGCGCCTAACAAGCGCAGAAACCCTATACGTGATCCATAGTGGGAATGGAAGCCAGTGCAGGACATCCCGCAAAAACTCAGACACCTGGCCAAATTTAAGAATACGGCCAATGAGGCGCGCAGCTACTCGAAGGACCCGATCTAGGCACCCAACCCGGACAGCTGGGAGGCCAGCGTAAAGGGCACTACAATAGTCAAGACGGGTGACTACAAAAGCATGTACAAGGGTAGAGGCAGCCCCCTGTGACAAATAACGAGAAACCACCCTAAGCTGGCGCAGTTGGTAGTAGCAATCGCGACAGGTGTTAATGTGGCGGGCGAACGTGAGTTCCTGTTCCAGGATAACGCTAAGGTCGCGAACAGAGGAGGCAAAGGAGACCAGAGGGAACTTGAGAGCTAAAGCCTCAAGGTTAATTTTTCAAGCTGCTGACGCGTACCCAGCCAGATGAACTGCGTCTTGCTCGGGTTGGGCCTCAGGCGGTTTCAGGACATCCAGGCTTCCAAGGTCTCCGTGGCCTGGACAATCTCAGGGACAGCACCAAATTCAAAACCTTGGGCAAGCCAAGAATAATTGCCAAGCCTAGTGTAAATAGATGTGCCCCAATTTAGTATTAGTATACTTATTATAAGAAATTGTTATAATACTCATGACGTTTTTCATTTATTTACTAGAAACTATTGTTTTGATTAACTTGAATATTGTCTCCACAAGTATTGTGTAGGCCCTATGAAGAAATGTGTGTGAGAATAGGCACAGGCTGTATTCATTTGATAAAACGTTTGTCCCCACAAGGTTTGCTTATGGAGACAAATGTGTGCGTGTGTGAGAATATGCAGGCTGTATTCATTAATTACACGTTTGTCCCCACAAGGTTTGCTTATGGAGACAAATGTGTGCGTGTGTGAGAATATGCAGGCTGTATTCATTAATTACACGTTTGTCCCCACAAGGTTTGCTTATAGAGACAAATGTGTGCGTGTGTGAGAATATGCAGTCTGTATTCATTAATTAAACGTTTGTCCCCACGAAGTTTGCTTATAGAGAGCTTGCGAAAAGAATGATAGTACATTTCTGAACATTAGTTGTTAATTTTTACATTAATATACAGGTAGAAAGTAGACATTCTGTTAAACAATATACATTAACTAGTACCATTACTGACGATTACTTATTATGAAGCATTACACCATTTCCCATTGTACGAAGTATCATAGGCCTAATATTCTAAACTTTACAGCTCGAGGGCCACCCCTAAATATTATCTTATCTAGTAAAAACAAATAGTACAGAAGTCTAATATTTCAATAAACGAATCAAATCATGTGTATGACAATCACAAAGACAAAACCTTTTTAGAAATGGACAGCTAGTAATTGAGCATATGAGATTGTCATCAAAATACAGCTGTAGACCTAGTCCAAGTCTAACTTGTCTAGTAACCAAATAGTACAGAAGTCTCATTTTGCAATAAATGAAACAACTCATGTGTATGACAGTTACAAAGACAAAACCCTTTTTAGTGATGAACATCTAGTGACTGAACACATGATACTGTTATCAAAATACAGCCGTAGTCCAGGTCTAACTTATTTAGTACATAAATAGTACTTCAGAAGTCTTATTTTGCAATAAACAAATCCAATCATGTGTATGACAGTCACAAAGACAAAACCCTTTTTAGAGATGGACATCTAGTGACTGAGTACATGAAACTGTTATCAAAATACAGCACATAGTCCAAGTCTAACGTATTTACTACATAAATAGTACAGAAGTACAGTATCTACTTACAATAAACGAATCAGATCATGTATATGACAGTAGGTATACTCTTACAAAGACAAAACCCTTTTTAGAGATGGACATCTAGTGACTGAGTACACGACACTGTTATCGAAATACAGCTGTAGTCCAAGTCTAACTTGTTTAGTACATAAATAGTACAGAATAAACGAACCAGATCATGGGTATATCATTTACAAACACAAAACCCTTTTTAGAGATGGACATCTAGTGATTGAGTACATGACACTGTTATCAAAATATAGCTGTAGTCCAAGTGCAACTTATTTAGTACAAAAATAGTACAGAAGTCACATCTTACAATAAACGAACCAGATCATGGGTATATCAGTAACAAAAACAAAACCCTTTTTAGAGATGGACATCTAGTGACTGAGTACATGACACTGTTATCAAAATACAGCTGTAGTCCAAGTCTAACGTATTTACTACATAAATAGTACAGAAGTACAGTATCACCTTACAATAAACGAATCAGATCATGTATATGACAGTAGGTATACTCTTACAAAGACAAAACCCCTTTTTAGAGATGGACATCTAGTGACTGAGTACATGACACTGTTATCGAAATACAGCTGTAGTCCAAGTCTAACTTGTTTAGTACATAAATAGTACAGAATAAACGAACCAGATCATGGGTATATCATTTACAAAGACAAAACCCTTTTTAGAGATGGACATCTAGTGATTGAGTACATGACACTGTTATCAAAATATAGCTGTAGTCCAAGTGCAACTTATTTAGTACAAAAATAGTACAGAAGTCACATCTTACAATAAACGAACCAGATCATGGGTATATCAGTAACAAAAACAAAACCCTTTTTTAGAGATGGACATCTAGTGACTGAGTACATGACACTGTTATCAAAATACAGCTGTAGTCCAAGTCTAACTTATTTAGTAGGCTACATAAATAGTACAGAAGTCACATCTTACAATAAACGAACCAGATCATGGGTATATCATTTACAAACCCTTTTTATAGGGTGGACAGCTAGTAACTGAGAACGTGACATTGTCATTAAAATACAGCTGTATTCCAAGTCAGACTACAGAAGTAAAGAAATAGTACAAATAGTAACGAATGAATAGCAATAAATGAATGAGCTGTAGTCCAGGTCTAACTTATCTAGTGAACATATAGTAAAGAAGTCTCATCTTGCAATAAATGAATCAAATCATGAGTGTATCAGTATATTAGTTACAGAGACAAAATCTTTCTAAAGGTGGTTGGCTATAGACCGAGCTCATGACACAATCATCCAATACCGCTGAAGTTCACGTCTAGCCTATTTAAAAATCTAATGGCACAAGAGTCTCATCTAGCATTAAACTAATTAGCTCATCTATATAGCAGTCATATGACCAAAACCCTTTGTTGACGTGGACAGCTAGTGACCCATTACATGACGTAGTCATCAAAAACATATGTAGAACCGAATCGATCCATGTTCAATGCAACTACAATGGTAGCGTCTCATCTAGAGGTAGGCCTAGTAATTCAGATCGAGTCCTGGCTAAAAGCAATACATGAATACAGTTCCGTGGTAAATAAATTAAATCAAACAGAAGCTACTGCAAGGATAAACTGAGTGTTCATAATATACATGACACAAGCAACTAATAGGGTGCAGTTAGTATGAATTTCTCAGTAAGTCTAGTGAATCCAGTGGGCGGATAGAAGGGAGGAAGGTGAAGAGGAAAGAAGAGAGGTAGAGCGAAGCCACTATGAAGAAAAAATAGAAGGATAAGCCAAGTGTTTATGATATTATCATAACATAGATAACTGACACAGACAAGGTACAGATAGCGTGAATCCCTCAGTCAATGTAGTCTATACAGTGAGTCGATAGTAAGTAAGGAAGACAATAGCGAGAAAGAGAAGAAATGAATGATACGAGTGAAAAAGCTTTATCTAATGTCGAAGTTTAAGAGAGCTTATCCTCCTAAGACTCAGTGAAGGAGTCGTAGCAATGATTAGCATCACCGATAGCGCATTGGATAACATCTGGCGTAGAGTGCGAGAGGTAGCGAGTTCAAGCCCCGTAGGCGGACAGCTTTGTAGGCTGCAATTGCGCCGTGTATTGCAGGCTGTCTGTTCTGTTAGTAGTTAAGATTTATCGCATAACTTGTACATGTAAAGCGCAGTGCGGTTAGCAGGCGCTTAAATAAAGAAAATATATTATTATTATTATTATTATTATTATTATTATTATTATTATTATTATTATTATTATTATTATTATTATTATTATTATTATTATTATTATTATTATTATTATTATTATTATTATTATTATTATTATTATTAATGTGATTAGCATTCGTATGGCCGACGAAGCGTACCTAACAAATGCACTGTTATCAATTATACGATTGAAAGGAAATAGGGCCGTAGTGCAAGATGCACACAACCACGATGCCGGGTCTACCCATCAGTCGGGCAACATTTAAAGTGGAAAGTCTTCCCACATAGCGAACAAGCTAATTCAGAACAATTAATATATATATATATATATATATATATATATATACACTGTAGAGCGCCTACATGATCGATTGTTAATGGAATCGACAGGTTTCGTGAACAAACATATATGCAGCAGGCGGAAACTAGATACAGAAAATATATATATGTATGTATATATATATATATATATATATATATATATATATATATATATATATATATATATATATATATATATATATACAGACATAAAATATTGTATGGACTTGTCCATTCTCCAAAGAATAAATAGCCAAATTCAGCTGATTTAAGAGAACTAGACCTTAATACTTACATGCAATGTTCGTCAAATAATTTCGAACTGATCTAGTCATTCTAGTGAAACTGCATTCAATTTGCGTCGTAGTGGTCGCCTAAGGGGGGGGGGCAGAGTTGATAGAGGTTGATTTTTTTTATAGGAGAGTCTGTTGTGAGACATGGAGGGAGAAAACTGTCAGTGAAGAATGATGCAAAGGAGTCGGCAATGGATACATGTGCCATAGTTTGGGAGGGGTGAGAGGAGTCATGGTGACGAACATTGTTTATGGTTTTCCAAAGATTTCTAGGATTGGATGGAATTGAGTGAACAAGAGATGAGAAGAGGCGTTTTTTAGATGACAGAAGTTGGCTGTAGTATCTATTAGTCAAGGTTTTAAGTCAATTAAATACAGCGAGATCACCAGAACGTCTGTAGGCCTATGCTCATTCCAGACGACTGCGAGATGATTTGAGAGCATGAAGGAGACAATTGAACCATGAATTTTTTGCGTGAGCTTCAGGTATAGTTCAAATATTTTTAGGACAGTATACTCTAGTGATTGAAAAGAGAGATGAAGGACAGTAATTTTGCCCATGAAGAAAGAGTAGAGGGGTATACTGCCAGCAGTGGAGAGGAGTGTGGTGAATTCTTATAAGAAGACAGTGATGTTCG
>OY744606.1:29979894-30129894 GCA_963556255.1 Allolobophora icterica
GACATTACGGCAAGGTAGCGCTAAAGTAGCCTATAATATACGTTATCTGAATGACAACTTACAGGTTGAGGTGTGAGTCGGAGGTCCTTGTAGAGGATGTAAGTAGAAGTGAGGTTCTTGAATCCAGCCAACGTCCCTGATTCGTTGATACAGGCCGTCACCTGGAAGCCCTCTTCCGTCAACGCCAGCAGTCGATCCACGCATGCGCAGAATACGCTGGTCAGACAGGCGCCGAACCTCAGTTCAAGTCGAACGACGAGGCGCTCGGCCAGTCTGGCCAGATCTCGCCAGTGAGACTTGTGCGAGATTTCGGTGGCCGTGATGACGTAGATGGTGGCCAGGTAGGGAGCGAGGCTGCGTGAGTAGTTGGACGGCTGGACGATGATGAGACCCAGAAGGTCATCGGAGCCAACGTCCCTGAGGGAGAATGCAGCCGAGGACACGAGAAGGTCCTTCAAGTCGTTCAGACTCGGAAATTCGTCGATGCCGACGTTGTCACCTCTGGCCGCAGAGTCCTGGATGAGGTTGAATGCTTCCTCTTGACGGTCAGATGGAAGATTGTCGACGAGCAACGATTTCAAGGTCGTATCCAGAGTGAAGATCGCTGAAGGAAAAACAAGACTCGAAATTAAAAATCAACTTGAACTCGCGTTTTACCTCTGTGTTGCATCAATCAACCTTCTTCGAAAAGAATTCCATGAGGCTGCTTCTGCTCAACATAGTTTTCAACCTTAACTTAACTCGCCTCTATAAGGATCAGCTTATAGACTAAGTATATTTGGTCACGTGCTAGAGCTTCAATGCTAATTTATCCTATGAAGCACTTCCGAATTATAGCCTCACGAAGTGTCCGCGTTCAATGTAGGGGCCTTACTGCTTTCTGGTTGAACAGAGCCACTCACCTGGTAGATCTCTAAGACACTTAGCGGCGGAATACATGGTTCCAGTCACGTATAGTGTGGTTCCAATGGACACACATCGAGGGCCTAGATTGAACGACAAGCACAACGACCTCGGTTTAAATGTGGAATCGACGGATATCCATAACTAGGTGGCACCACTCTTCCCGTTAGCAATGCCCATCATAATAACTGGACCTGTATCATGCGACCGGTGAGTAATTGTCTCCGTGCGGAACAACAATTTCTCGTCTGCATAACAGCTTATAGCATTTTAATTCTAATTTGTGACTTTGCGAATTATACCCATCAATAATAATATATATTTCCCGGTCTCTGCTCCGGATGAATGTAAACGGAAATTGACCTAAATTCACCAACGCAAAGGGTCATTATCGCTCTCCAGCCAGATGCATTTTAGTAGAACATCATAATACTGCAGAATCGTTGTTATATATATATATAATTATATACAGTATATATATAATTATATACTATATATACATATATATCATCGCCATACATTGCTGAAGTGCATATAGGGATGTACTGCACTCTGCACTGACATCGCAATAATCATACGAAGGCGTTTTATGGTGACTATTATCTCCATCATCCTTGCCTCGAACTCCCTTGATCTGAGTGGAGACCAAGGCCGCTTGTTGGTCTATGCAGGGTATTAAACGTATAGCTATATATACATCGATCCACTGTTGTCCAAAAGACACTTTAGCAAGCCACAGTAGCATCTCATTGCAGCTACCAACGGTATGTTGTTATAGCTGCCTTGAGCTGCTGAATATGTAGCACTGAGACTTTAGGCCTAGTTATTTAGGCCCTACCACTGTACAACCCCGGCATCCAAATAGCTGGAGCATGCTACGACGCAAACTGGTGAAGATCTTTTGCGAGTTCGTTAACAGTCGATAGCTTAGCGACTGGTTTCGACTTGGTGGCAGCGCCACTAATCTGTACGTTGCTTATAGTGCAATTTACAAAGCATTGAATGAATAAATGGTTGCAGACTTTATAGGGCAGGCCTATATCGTTGGGTGTCCTGGGACTTGATGATTTGGGGACGTATTAAAAATATCGTCTTGTAAACGTAGGCTGTGCATGATGACTTTAGTCTTACGTGCTACAGTCCGCAGTCCGCGCACAGTTACTTCTTTAAAAAAATTAGTTCTCTGGTAACGCGAGGTTCTAAACCATGGCTTGTTTGGCTTAGGCGTATATAAATCTGGCACTGTGTAACACTCTTTACATAGGCCTATGCACCAAGTTTCACGTTTCTTTTATGCTCTGCCAAAATGGCTACTTTCTCCAGATTCATATTTAGAACAGTGATGGGCACTAAGCTATTTTTTTTAGTTAAACTAAAACTATTTTCCAACTAAAAAAAAATAGTTTAACTAAAGTTGGCAACTGATTTTGGAAATTAGTTAACTAAACTAAAAAAAGTAGTTAAACTTTTTCCAACTTTTTTCCAACTTTTTACGACAAACATTTTCACAATAAAAGACGTTAAGTGAACTGTAATAATGCAAAGCGTCAATGACAATTTCACCTTCAAGCTATGCAATGTGTACTGTTCTGGCATACAGTTACATATGTACTGTTCTGGCATACAGCTACATGTGTACTGTAAGTAGTGTATGAATTTGAAAATACAGGCTGTTAATGCTAAAACCATACAGTGTTAAAATGTGTTTTTGCTGACAGTGTTCAATGTTCACTGTGGAAAAATAGTTGCATATTGCTGATTTTTTTAGTTAAACTTTTTAGTTAGCAACTAAAAATTTAGTTAAACTATGGTTTTAACTAAACTATTTTTTAGTTAAACTTCTTCCTTAACTAAAAATGTTTATTTAAACTAAAAGTTAGCAACTTTTTAGTTAACTATTGCCCATCACTGATTTAGAAGTCATTAAATTCTGTCTTTCACAGAGGTCCGTGTCTTCAATAGTTGATTGATAGACCTAGACGGACAGGTGGGCTTCTTGTGAGGTTTTAGACCTTCTTTCGTGCTGCTTCATTAGGCCCCTATTGCATCTGCAACTCATTATATCTCACGTGTAGTAACTGGAAAACGCGTAACAGTCGAAGAATGATGGTTAACGTCCAGACAATAGATTAGATCGAATGATTGAAGGCAGTTCAAGTGGAGGTCTATTTAGGAAAATTTGAGCACGACGATCACAGACTTTTTAAGAAGTCGTATATCTTTTACTTTGATGTATAAATTAGGCCTATGAAACGGTCAGTAACAGTGCAGATGAACGCAGCAAATGGTGGGAAAACGTGAAATGATCCGCTCAGTCGAAACGTATACAATGAAATATTACAAGCGAAAATGTAGTTGACTTGTGTGTAGCTTTTCGCTTGTTGTTAAAATCCTGGTGAAGCTTTTTTCAGAAACCTCTCATACGGCAGAATGAAGATGTAGGTCTACCGTTTGGAGGAATTGTGTTAAGACGAAAATTTCTTCACATAGGCTAATTATGGTCCTCGTGACAGCGTAAAACGATTTCATTAGCCAGATGTCATTCCTTTTACCTTTTGCTTCATACTATGAAATCGGAAGTCAATAGTCAGTACAACGACTGGTTGAGAAGTCGTTTTCTCTATGAATGATGCATTCGCCTCACTGTTTCCCAGTGAACCGCACAACGGGCGACAGGTAGGTCGGTCTGTGTTGTGTAACTTGTACAGTGGATTTAATTATACACTAGTGCGCAAGGTGATCACATGCGATCTATATGTACACAGCCGTCCAACTAGGACCGTTTTAATATTAAAGACGATGACCTGGTGGCGCTCAGTTGTGGTTGACACGCTCCCCCAAATAGACTAGACCTAGATCTGTTATTGTCATACGGGCGTACAAAGAGCAGCCTGCATGTAGCTATACGACAACGAATGAACGTTGTACAACGGTCAGAACAGTTCAAATGTGAGCTCTGCAGTTTCTCCGAAAGAAGATAATTTTCAAAAGAAAACAAAAGGTCCTACTCGCTCGTGAAGATTATGAGTCTGGGTCTTAATGCTTTAACGATGGCCTTCAGGAAGTTCAGGTCCTGCTTTCGATTTCAACCTGGATTACTCAAATCGTTTTCGACTTACTACACTCGCCTGCCATTTCTAAGTGGTAAGTGTAAATGTAGGCCTACACGTTTTATATAGCGACCGTATGGCCTCGACCCCGCTTATTTTTCAATGAATCGATAGGGTGAGATCCTTCACCACGGCTGCCCGTTTGAATGGGCGCCATGCCATTTAAGATCCCCGTGTACAGACCGTGCAAGCTCGAGATTTAAATCTCTGAAATAAGCCAGCATCGGGAGGCAAACCGCGATCCGCACGCACTCTCACATAGAGGTGCATAAGACGTACGCTCTAGCCAATGTAGGCATCTGGGCCAACAGGTAAGTGATTGCCACGTTTCACCTGAATTCTCTTCAGTGAGTTATATAGCGCCACTACTGTCACACTAGGCCTATATACAGGAAACTTTCAATCAGTATTATATATTCTGCAAACGGCATAAAATGCAAGGACTTTGAAATCCAGTGACCTTGCAGGCCTCTTTTAGATAGGCTTTCACAGCAATGGTAGCCAGCACTCTCTGTGGGCGGCAGAGTCTGTAGGCCTATACCGCTTTGGCCTCGCTCCGTAAATATAAAAATGTGCATTGTTATGCCATTGTTAAGCCATGCAGCCTGCAAGAGAAGATTGTCTTGTTACTGTTTTATTGTTGTCTTGCTTCACCTCATCTGAAAGATCGCAGTCAAGCCAATGGCGGTTCAACTGCTTTTGGACGGGGGGTGGGGTGTGCGCTAAAATTGCTTTAGGGGATTAGGAGTCTTTGTTACCAACAAGCATTGTAGGCATTGTATGGCTAATAATAATAATTATTACATTTAATTACTAAACATTAAACTGGGGTGGAGCTAAAATATGTTTAGGGGCTAAGAAAAACGAGGGTCTAATTTTCCAGCTAGGGGTATACAGCCCCTCTAGCCCCCCAGTAAAACCACCAAGTGCCGAGTCTGGCGACTATAGGCTATATCTCAAGGGAGTATTAATAGCAAGAAATATGGAAATAATATGGATTATAGTCAAGCTGTCAGATTTGAGCCTATTGTTATTATTATTTTTTTTACCCGATGTATATAGGATCCCTCAGGTGTCAGATACTAATTAAATATGTTGATTCTGGAGTGGCCGTCCTGGTCAAGATCTCGAACAACGAAAGTGCTGTGGAAGGCAACTGCGTTGAAACGCTGAATAACTATGGATATACGTTGAAACAAAATAACTGGTTTCTCTTGGGTCTCCCGAAGTCTGGTGCAGGAGACGCCCTAGGTCGGTGAGAAATGCCAGTCCCTTGGAGTTGACTGGTCCCAGGGTCTCAAAGGCCAATGGGACAAAATGGTAGGATTGCATCAGCTGAGCGTATTTCGAGTTTTTCCTGGATTCAGCCAGGTCCGCCGCACCCCCCGCTCGTATGGCGGTTGTGGGCAGGTAGGAAGGTGCTACTGTATCAGCCACTGTGACGTCCCAGGTCAAACAGCGACCGGAACGCCATGGTATTAGAGTAAGGCCATCTGGTCGTTTGCCATCCGACCTAGAGAGGCCTGTGGGTTCCTTAACTGCCGGAACATTATTATTATTATTATTATTATTATTATTATTATTATTATTATTATTATTATTATTATTATTATTATTATTATTATTATTATTATTATTATTATTATTATATGTCTCGATGCACCTTTAATAACCACATGGCGTCCGTAGGAATTTTTGTAGGGGAAAAAAAATTTTATGGGGGCAAAATGACGTTTGTGCATAGAATAGCTATTTATGAACACAGAACACGTGACAACTTTAAAAAATATATAGGGCCTAATGTTCCAGGACTTACCTAAATAATTAAGTAATTTTTGCATTGAAAATCGTGTTGGGACTTTTGTAATAATCATAATATTCAAAAGATTTTATTTTTGTAAAATATTTGCAAAATTCAGAGGGCAAATGCCCCCTTACCCCCTCCGGACTTCCATGAATAACCATGTCATCATTGCAAGCACTGCTTCTGGGTCATAGCAAACGACGACTGTAGCCTATACAGAGCGATGCTAGGTAAATCCATTCATAATTAGACCTAGGCCTATATGTCATAATTTGATTTTGATAATTACCTGTCACTGTTTGATCATTATCACCTGAGTTGTGTGAAACTTACACTACTGAAGTCCATGATTTTTATTTCAGGAAAAACTCGATTCGCTATTTCGTCAAGATACGTCCGTTCTACGGTATGTGTTAAGCTACAACTAATTGCCAACTGATTGTCATTGTGATTACAAGCACTGTTTTTGTAATCATCGCCATTGTCATTATCGTCATCATCTTCATCATCCTATTATTATCATTTTTTTAGCCCCAGTCTTTTTGCTACAATTCCCACTCTGGAACGAGGTGGAAATGATCCGATCAGGATCAAAGAAATTATGTAATAAGGAGTAGAAAATGAATGATCTCTGAAAAATCAGGCTTCGTCTTAGTTTTCAAGTTTTCACAGCTACTCGTAAACGTGCGTCTGAATGCAGTAACCTTGTTGTGGACAATGCAGATGCAAAGACGCTGGGAAAGTAGACCTAAGTAGGCTATCGCATCTATCTCCATGCGACACCTAATCTCTGAAAGAACTTCTATAGCCTCAGTATTTGCAGGGCCAAGGGTTTCACAGACGATGGGAACAAACGTTGGTTTTAGGCAGTTTATGTAGATACTTGCAACATATAAAGAAAATTTTGTTCTGTTACATTATTACTTTAAAATTAAATTAATGTTCAGCCGGAACTAATCCGACTTTAACATTACGCGCTGCAGCTGTTGTAACTACATAGTGACCTAAATCACTTTAAATAAATTTACAATTTATTATTTCTCGTGCGCATAGATTTACGAAATTAATTTTTTCCCCATATATCTGGATGATTATGAAGCCATTAGGGACATAAGTTGTAAAATAATTTCTGTTTCAAAAGTTTGTTGGTATTTCTTGCAGTCAGGGCCACGACATTGGACCAGAACTATGTATTCGAGGAATCTCAAGGAATTACCAGGCAAGTGATATGATGCGTGTGTGCCAGACCAGATGTGTCTTGAGGAAACACAGGCGATTCCTATATCTTCGGATTTGATTGTAGACTTCGAAAGAGAAAGGAATGTGTAATCGAAGGATGCTACAATTCAACTGGGATTTGTTTATTCAGGAAGTGTGAATGAAACGCAAGATAAGACATATTTGACATCGCCCGATTAAAATCCAGTCTTGTTGTCCTCGAGACCGAGGTCTTGGTCTCGAGTGCACTCGAGTTCGTTTTTAAAAGTCATGGTCTTGGTCTTGAGACCAAAAGTCTTGGTCTTGGTCTTGAGGTTCAAAGTCTTGGTCTTGGTCTTGAGGTTCAAAGTCTTGGTCTTGGTTTTCCAAGAAAAGTCTACAACCAAGACCCTCAAAATGTCTGTCGATTGACAGTTTTCCTACTTTCTTTAACATCTCAGTCGTTAAACCGCTTCTAGAAAACATATGTCCCTGACAAGAAGAAATCGGCTCTGAATAGTGTTGAATTTAAATATCTAATTTCTCGTTCTGTCGACTCACTGCCTATCTTGGTCGAAATGCATTCGTCTTCAACATGTCAGAATTATGCGAACTGAAGACCTCGTCGAGTGATAATTCCTTTGACAGACTTCCGAATTTCAATATCATAATTTACTGTAGTAGAAAAATTGCGATTAAAGTAGGCCTACCTATGAGGTGCTATATCATGGCCTAATACATACACACGTACAACTTATATGCATACAGACACACATATTTATGCTAATTTTTACACTGAGGTTGATGACATGATTATGTAGCCTAAGAAAACGTCTGTTTACTAAATAACAGTACTTGGAGTACAGGTTATTAGATCGATGTTAATTATTACCTTTGTTGCACTTTTACAAATCTATCGAGTTGCTTACAATAGATGCTATGTAAAATGAAGTTATGAACTGCTGCCTTATTTATATTTTGGAGTCTTGTTTTCCTTCAGCGATCTTCACGCTGGATACGACCTTGAAATCGTTGCTCGTCGACAATCTTCCATCTGACCGTCAAGAGGAAGCATTCAACCTCATCCAGGACTCTGCGGCCAGAGGTGACAACGTCGGCATTGACGAATTTCCAAGTCTGAACGACTTGAAGGACCTTCTCGTGTCCTCGGCTGCATTCTCCCTCAGGGACGTTGGCTCCGATGACCTTTTGGGTCTCATCATCGTTCAACCTTCCAACTACTCGCGCAGCCTCGCTCCCTACCTGGCCACCATCTACGTCATCACGGCCACCGAAATCTCGCATAAATCTCACTGGCGAGATCTCGCGAGACTGGCCGAGCGACTAGTCGTTCGACTTGAACTGAGGTTCGGGGCCTGTCTGACTAGCGTATTCTGCGCATGCGTGGATCGACTGCTGGCGTTGACGGAAGAGGGCTTCCAGGTGACGGCCTGTATCAACGAATCAGGGACTTTGGCTGGATTCAAGAACCTCACTTCCACTTACATCCTCTACAAGGACCTCCGACTCACACCTCAACCCGTAAGTTGTCACTCAGATAACGTTTATGCAGACTTCCATAGCGCTACCCGTAGTGTCTAATAACAGTGCCAAGAATCGTCTAGGTCTACAATGTCTGACAGTGAAGCACAACCGACGTGGCTTCATTTGTTTATCTGACATTGAAGGCTGACCTAAGACAGCGACTTTGTGTGCTTTATTGCCAGATGAATTGCGCATGTGAGTTGTCGATCAGACCATAATAGCATTCGCTCAAACTAATCATAAGTTTGAACCGCAAAAATGAATATTAAAGATTTTCATGTCATATATCTCTTGTAATAAGAGACAAAGACAATCTAAATCCAGTTCACTTTGGACAACAAGTTCTGATCTGACCAGACTTGTTGTCCTCGAGACCAAGGTCTTGGTCTCGAGTGCACTCGAGTCGGTTTTTAGAAGTCTTGGTCTTGGTCTTGGTCCTGAGGTTCAAGGTCTTGGTCTTGGTCTTGAGGTTCAAGGTTTGGTCTTGGTCTTGGTCTTGAGGTTCAAAGTCTTGGTCTTAGTCTCGCAAGACCAAGACCAAGACCGGCTGTCAATATGAATAGTCATTTAACAACACTCAAGAATTAAAGCATTTATCAAGCCTGTTTGCATCATAGCCTACAACAAATACCTACGGACGGATGCAAGTCTTGTTGGTCAGGAAAACCCATCGACAGCAGCAACTAAGTTATGCTGTGTCTGGAAGCCCTGTCGAGATTCTTTCTGAAGCCAGACGGTCTGATAAACCATGGGAGGATTTCAAAAAGGCTCACGAAAAGCTACTGTATGTGCCAGCGACTTCAACACTTGTAGAACGTATTTTTTCACAAGGTGGAATTTTTATGAGGCCCACAGCACGTCTTGGTCAGAAAATTCTGAGCGAATTGGTTTTTATAAAATACAAAAGGCATTTGGAATAACATTTTGCATGAAGGACTTTTGTAAATACGAATTCGGAATTCTCTGCAGTCTGCATTTAAAGTTAATTTGCCTGAATAAAATAAAAGACTCGCGTTTTCATTAAAATAGCGAGTAGTCCGACTTGGCAATTTTTTGTACGGAAAAAAGTATCGGGCTGAATGTGATTTTTTGGGTCTTGGTCTCGGTCTTGGTCTTGAGGTTCAAGGTCTTGGTCTTGGTCTTGGTCTCGAGGTTCAAAGTCTTGGTCTTGGTCTTGGTCTCGAGGTTCAAGGTCTTGATCTTGGTCTTGGTCTCGAGGTTCAAGGTCTTGGTCTTGGACTTGGTCTTGAGGCTTAAGGTCTTGACAACAAGACTGGATCTGACGTCACTTAATTACTATAGAAGTTCAATTTGTGGTATCTAATAGACAACAGTTTGTGTTACATGTTACTGTTGATCTGTTTTTGTGGTAGAAATATTCATTATCCGAGATACGCACCTATGTCGACACCGCTCTGGATAATTCCAATGAAAACACTTCCAATGAAAACACTTCCAATGTAACGGTATCTGCGCTCTCCTTTCTTCCGATCGACCACGTAATGCAAGACGGAACGGAAGTCATTTTGCGGAGCATGCGATCTGACGAGTCATCGCTTTTCCACCGGAAGTTCGGCCGTGGTCTAGGGTTGGACGAATGGCCAACTGAAAAGTATTTTGAAAGAATGGTCCTCAGCCGAGGCCACGCGGTTATTGTTGAAGACAGGCGGACGGGAACTGCAGTTGTGGGAATGATCATTAGCACTTCTGGCTACTCCAGAGGGGCTTCAGCTCGGCTCATGGACAACTATTTCGCTATTAATCCTGACTATGTAGGACGAGGCCTTGGAAACGAGATGGCAGGAATTGCCCAACAGTTGGGAGCAGAGTTGGGCTACACTGCGGTCCAGACGGACACGGCTGTTAATAATATGGCTGCAGTGGCTACTCTACTTTCCGGTGGTTTCATCATGACGGGGGTCATTCCAAAGAGTATTTACAAGCTTGATCAGGGATGGGTAGATACCGTACTTCTCTTCAAGAAGCTTTCAAATAGACCGTCGAAAAAGATCCTGACCTTTGGCCAAAACAATCAGATACCGTAAAAGTGTTGATCATAGAAAGTCTTTTTTGTTTCCAGCTTGAAAGTTGTCAAATTCTCGATCTTCAGTAGAAAAATGAGCTGCCACTCTTTTCGAGCTATATACCGGGTGGCCCATTAAAAACGTTCCCAAACTTTGTTAACCTGGCAATTAAACAATTTTTATGTAAATTGAATCATAGTAAATCAAACTAATCATAATTCATATTTGTACAACACAGCCAAAATTTAGCGCAAAATACTCAACAGATTGAGAGAAATTGTTGTTAGAACTGTATGACCCATGGTCACAATTTTGCACAGTTGTTTTATGATGGCTTTTTACGCGAACAAGTGTTTAATTGATCCTCCGCCTTCTCTTGTAACGATCCTTAAACGCTGTTTCCACTGTCCTATTGACTTCTGTATTTGTGTGTTGTCTAATAGAGACCATTTTGCATCGAAACTCCAGCAGATACCATTAATTTTTTACAGAAACGACTAGTCTCATGATAAAGTCTTTCTGGCGCAATTGAAGACTTTCGTTCATTGCTAGAGCTGTAAACGCGGCTATTCTGTCTGTTAAGAGGTATTTCCAGTGTGAAATCCTTCTCATCTGTAAAGACTATGTTCTTAATATCAGATTTTGAAAATCGAATACAGCGCACGACATCTAACATTGCGTTTCTTTTTAACGTCAGTTGTCAATCTTGTTGTTGGCATTCGTTTGTATGCCTTCAACTGCTTCTTAGAAAGAATTCTTTGTACTGAGCTACGTGAAATGTTCAGTGCTGGTCATTTTGCGTTGAGATTGATGTGTGCCAGGAGCATTTTCCTGCGATTGACACAACTGCTCTACACTCTCAGCATTTTCAACAGTCGTTGCAGTTGTTGGACGACCACTTCCAGGCTTGCGAGCAACGCTACCAGTTTCAATAAGCTTATTAATGACTCGGTTTATGCTTTGTCTTGACCAGTTTTTACGCGGATATTCCTGAACGATTCGCTTGCCTCGCCAACCCTTCTCCTCAAATGAATCGAAATGATATCTTAATAACAGCGAGATCATCATTTGAAAACACCATGTTTTAATGTTTACTACTTCGAGGACTTCAAGATGCTCTCGTTACTTCGCGGCGAAATAAATGACGTAGTTTTGTGCAAAATTTGTAAACAGGTATGACGTCATAACCTTGCCGCAGGGTGTGACATGATAAACGTACTCTCTTGAACTGTGACATTTGTGCACAGAAATAATTGCTTAACATTTTGGTATAAATTAAAATTTGATATCTCTTAAATTAGATCTTTGCCAGGTTAACAAAGTTTGGGAACGTTTTTAATGGGCCACCCGGTATACTGTTTATGTAATTGGTTATCGTTATAACGCAATAAAGTTGAAATTGTAAATGCAGCCTTAGCATAAAAATTAAACGCGAATACTTCTAAGCTAAGGCCGTCTGCATCAACGGTCAGTTTCGAATTTTTTGTGTTGATAGGAACATAGTTGTTGGAGTTACACATGAATAGGCCTACTGACTACCATTTTAGTTTTCGTTCCTAATAACTGTCTGTTTTAAACCATGGCACCTTCTAACTTTATTAGTTGCTGTTCATTGCCATAGGCCTGACTGTGTTATTTCTGTATCTTTATTCATGAAAAAATGCAATTCTTGATTTGCAGTTTTGAAGCCATATCTGAACAGATCTTAGTGGCAGATGCAGCTATCGGCCTAGTTCTCCGACAGCCTATGATGTATTAACATGTTATTTAAATGCTTATAAGCGTAGGCAATCAACATTTAGTTTTAAATGAGCATATCGTAATAATGTGCTATAGTCTCCATTAAGTTACTATACAAACTTAAGAAATAAGGAGTGCTGCTGTTTAGTGAACGCATTCAGATTGGATGGCATCAACCTTCTCAAACTCAATCCATCAAAGTTTGAGCTTAAACGGTGCACCACCATCCGTTGTCGTCATCTACTTGACGACAGTACCTTCGCCCTTAGTTATGCAGAAGTTCGACCAGCTGACACCATCCGCCACCTTGGTCCACTTTGAAAGCTGTATAACCATGTCGGCCTATGCAAGTTAGCGCGTTCGAGGTTGTTCTTATACCAACAGCGTCGTATTAAAACCATCCGTAGATTCATTCCAACCCCAACTGCCGTAATCGTGGTTAACAGCTTCATTGTCTCCAGGGTTGACTACTGCAGTAGCCCACTGGCGGGTCTGCCGACTTGTCAGCTAGATCGGATGCAATCATCATCATCAGCAGCAGCAGCAACATCAGCATCAGCATCATTATTAAGAATGTGTGTCTACACTGAGCCATCAGATGTGTGTCCACTGCACGCACACATCTGATCCAGCCTCGCCTTCATCAGAGTACGACTCACAACAGTAAAGACGTTCAATCGCATCATCGTAATATTCAAGATTCTTACAGTTCGGAACCTTTCATCTCTTGTTGGCACATTGCTTGGTTTTTATGCACGACACCTTGATTTTGTTCTTTGTCGATTACAACATAGGCTACTTTTAGCTGTCAATGTTGCTGAAAAGGGATTTACAAGTTTCTTTGCTAACTTCTTTCTTCAGGTCAGGTGTTGTCGCTAAACCGTCCAGCAAGCTTTTCGTATACGCATTAGTTGTAACGATTAACGTTCTTCCAATTTTGTTGGACAACCCTCTGGTGTGATATGGTGCTCTGGGTAGTGGTGTTACAGAGGCCTCACAATTGTAGCACCCTCAGTGGCCGATGGGTCTGTTGAAACTGACAAGGAGGATGCTTCTTCTCGAGAGACGGTTGATGACGTTGGCTCAGCTCACGAGGCTGATGTTCTTCCTTTGTGACTGATGCCATTGGTTATATTGTACAGATGCACTTACCTGATCTGTAACACCACTAAGTGCAAAGTTGACACCTGTGAACACCTGTGATTGAGGGGTGGGCCTAATGTAGACTACTGGTGTTACTTTGACCATTCATTGCAACTCTCGCTGTTGCGACTTTCATAATATTATAAGCAGCATCAAATATTGCTCGAATTTGGAAGCTGCTATAATTCTTTCTGCATTTAATGATGATGATGATGGTGATGATGATAATGATGATGATGATGAGGAGGAGGAGGAGAAGGAGGAGGAGGAGGAGGAGGAGAAGGAGGAGGAGGAGGACGTGATGATGATGATTAGTAATTCTCTCGCAGTCTCGCACCAGTGTCTAATGCACAAGGCATCAACAAACTGGTAGCATGACCAGTGTGAGAATTGGAGAATTGGAGAAAAAACACTGGGTGACTTTGATGAGTTTGATCCATGTGGAGTTGAATATTTTATCCGTATTTTGCAAACTGAGAAAATCACCTTGTCACCTTGTGCTGTCGATTCGTTGAATCCTAGCGACTGTCATGGTCAACCTTCTCCATGTGCTCCGATTTCTCGTTGCTTCTCTCAGCTACGAGATGTTCATCTTCATTGCCTCTTGTATCTCCTCCATCCATCTCCTCCTTGGTCGTCCTCTCCTCCTCCTGCCCTCCCCACACGCCAACATCATCTCCTTTTCCAGCCCATCTGCACGCATCACATGTCCAAAGTATGACATCTTCTGTGTGGACGCTCTCTGCCCCAACGTCAAACTCCCTCTCCAGTGTCCTATTTCTTCCAGGATATCCTCGTTAGTTCTCTTCTCAGCAGTGGTGTAGTGGGGCGGGAACGCGGGGGACGCCGTTCCCGCACTTTTTTCCAGGGAGGGAACGCGATCCCTCACTATTTTGCAGCATTTCTGCTGAAATATATCTTTTGCAGCATTTCTGCTGAAATAAATGAACAAAGAAGACTTCAAGACTCACAGTTTCAACTGCTTACTTACTGGAGCCTTTCGCAGTTTCGCAGATATATTTATATATGTGTTGGCTTTATACTAAATAACAAATTCCTATGTATAAATTTACATAATTACATTTATTAATTTTTTTGTTATTTTTTACATTCAACAGTTTCAAAAATAGCAGCGCTCACACTATGCAAAATTCTTGCAAGATTGCACTTTTTGCTACAGTTGCTACTTCAATTTCCAGGCGTTCCCCCACTTCATTTTTTAGGACTACACCACTGCCATAGGGGTAAACTCCTATAGGCGCCTAGGCTGGAGCCCCCCCAATAATTGAGGCGCTAGGCTTGCCCAGCCATTGAGCCCCCCCAATATTCTGATAGTAGTCACATATTTTTCACATAAACTACAATAAGTTACAACTTGCAACTGCATGCACAATGCAGTGGTGTAACAACCATGTAACGAGGGTGGACAATTCATGTTTTTCCGTATAGAACTGAGTCTCTCTGCAGTCTGTACTATAGCCTGTATATATGACGCATGCTTCATGAAACATGATAGTCAGTGCCACAGACATGTGTACGTGCGGTGTCTGTCTAGGCCACCCTGATGGGTCGGGGTATCACCGTATTTGACCCTCATCGACCCATGGTGCACATAGGGAACGAACATATTAGCCAGATTCTCCCCTTCAGCATTCAGGCCTACATCCACTGCATCCACTGTAGCATTATATCTCTCAGCTCCAGCGCTAAGAAATGTCTGAAATGACATTTCCCTTATTCTCCTCTCTCTGTCTCTCCCTTTCTCTGCATCTCTCTTGGTTTCTCTCGCTCTATCTTTGTAGCCGTCTGTCTCTATCAATGTCTCTCTACAAGCCTTGTAGCCTGTACAGTGTACAGTGTACACACTACACTGTCTACAAACGAACTGCAGTCTTAATTCTTCATGTTACTCGGCCTCATGTGAATTTAAAGTAGTCCTTCTTGTTCAGAATACAGTAATTCGTTTACTTTTAAACAAAGAAGTTGTGTTCGGAAATTAATAAAGTGCAGACGGATTAGATCAAATATATCTTATTTGAATAAAATAACTGTCTACACTATGTAAAACCGAAATATGTCAAGCGGACCACCCGTAAAGAAATTGAAGCAGTCGCTACTCTCATTCAGTGGTAGTGTGAATTGACAACCGTCCGCTAGCGCCAATATATCAGGTAACAATATCAAACTATAACTTCGAATGTCCCATTGCGTAGGCCTAACTTTCGGATATAGACTAAAGCAGGCGAAGCCCTCCCCCGCCAGCTGTCTCTCATATTTTTTACTCTCGAGCACATTAAAGTTTCTAAACTAAATTTACATACCGTGATTTTTCATGGGTTACATCTAGTGCATAACATAATCTTGTGGCAGGCAATACGGTAAGGTACAAATTTAAATGAAGGGATAACTTAGTCAATAGCATTTGACTAGGCAAGCTACTGATGTCTCAGAAATACATTCAAGGCCCAATTTCGTGGAAAGATATTTTGATCCCAATAGATTTATTTAGTTGTGATGTCATTATACTGTTGGAAAGCAGAGAATTACAGATGATTTGTTAAAAATTCAACATTTACCCAAGTGACAATTTTTTTTCAATTTATTTGGTGTATTTTTCACAACACCCCATTGCCCCAGTCTCTCAACCAACACATTCCTATCCACAACCACACGTCTGACGAACACGTTCTGATCTGCGCTCCTCATTCTTTGTAGCTGAATCTGATCTGCTATCAGTTAGGCCTATATATCAGAGGCTGATTGCAATCCACGACAGCCAACAATATTATAGCGATCATGCACTAGGTGGGCAGATAAGTAAAGGTGACAAAACTGGGATAAAATTTCAATCCACATGGGAAACTAAGTATCGATGGATTCTTTATTCTGAATGTCAGAATAAAGTTTTCTGTTTTAACTGTTTAGGCATTCATTTATTAGTAGGCCTAATGTGCTATTCTCTTGCAAGTATCATTACCCACGCTTGAGGCGAGCGGCCAAGGTGCTGGGTTAGGGTAGGGGAGACAGCAAACAGCAGCATCTATGTTTTGCAGCATTTTCGTCCAATGTCAGTCTCTAGAGTCTAGAATGTGATGCAAACCATACAATTACACGGTCATCGCAGGCCCTAAACTGCAGGAAAACCGCTGGGGACCAATGCCTCGGGAGGGGTGAGGGGTAGGGAGGGAAGGAAATGAGCCCCCCCAATATTTTCGACAAGTTTACGCCGCTGACCACTGCTTCTCAGTCCAAGAAACCCTCAACATTTTCCTCCAGATCCAGATTTCTCATGTCTCAATTTTCTTCTCCAATGCCTTGGTTTTTTTCCATGTTTCGCATCCGTAAAGCACCACTGGTAAGATCATTGCTTTAACAATTCTTGTCTTCGTTCCCAAACTCACTGATTTGTCCTTCCATATTTTTTCCAGTCCCTGCGTTGCCGTCTTCCCCAGTGTAATTCTCCGTCGTATTTCTCGTTCGCATCCACCTTCACTCTCCACCATGGCCCCCAAGAAACAGAAGCTTGATACCACCTCTATCTCCTCCCCATCTACCTCAAAGTACCTCCACTTCTCAGTGGTCATTATCTTCGTCTTTTTTATATTAAAGTACATTCCTGCTTTCTCGCTTGCACGTTTTAGCCTTCTGATGCTATCCTTCAGTTTCTCCTTTTTTTCCGCCAGCAGTGTTGTGTCGTCCGCATACCTTAAATTGTTCACTATCTTTCCAGCTATCCTCACACCCTCCGCCTCATCATCAAAACCTGCCTCCCTCATTATCCTTTCTGCATATAGAATGAATAGGTACGGTGATAGTATACATCCCTGTCTGACTCCTTTCTTTATTCGAAAACTTGCCGTGTCGCGGCTGTCGCCATGTTCTGTCGTGACCACCGCCACCTGATTGCTATACAGGTTCTTGAGGAGAGTTATCAGATGCATGGGTATTCCCATTTCACTCAGGGTCTTCCACAGCAGAGCATGATTAACGCAGTCAAATGCCTTACTGTAATCTATAAAACAAAGATGTACCTCTTGTCCATATTCCCTCTGCCTTTCCATTATCCATCTTAGGTTTGCAATATGGTCTCTTGTGCCTCTCCCTTTCCTAAATCCTGCTTGATTTGCCGGCAGCTCTCTCTCTATCGTGTCTTCCATCCTTTTGTGGATTATCTTTAGGAGTATCTTGCTCGTATGAGATATTAGCGCAATGGTTCTGTAGTTCTCGCATTCCTTAGCATCTCCTTTTTTAAAGATGGGTATAAAGATCGATGTTTGCCAGTCCTTCGGCCACTCCTCAGTCTCCCAAATCAGATTACACAGTATTGTTATCTCTCTTATCACTCCATCTCCAGCCGCTTTGATGAACTCAATAGGGATTTCGTCTGCTCCTGGGGTCTTGTCTCTGATTTGTGTAATTGCCCATTCCACCTCAGCCTCCATGATCTTTGGTTCCTTGACGTAATCAGTTGTGATCGCTTCTTCGTTTTCCTCCACTCTGTCATCGATCTTGTAGAGATTTTCCGTATGTTCTCTCCATCTGTTCTTTGCTTCCTCTTTATCGCATATTATTCCGCCATTCCCGTTTCTTAATGAGCCGTTCCGTGGTGTGAACTTGCCAGTAATTTTCCTCATTTCCGTAAACATCTCTCTAGTTCTTCCCTTTTTTCCCTCTTCTTCCATTTCTTTGCATCGATCGTTCAAATATCTTTCCTTATCCTTCCTTGCCTGCTTCTGAAAACTCCAGTTCAGCACCTTGACTAGGTCTTTGTTTCCTGCTGTTCTCGCACTTCTCCTTTCTGAGAAAATACAAATATAAATAGGCCCTACAATAGAAAGCTTAAACTCCTTAAAGTGATGACATCACCAAATTTATGAGTATACAATTCACATGGCCACAAATCTCACATTAAACCAGAACATATTACTTTGTTTGCAGTGTTGGTATGAGTTAACTATATATATATATATATATATATATATATATATATATATATATATATATATATATATATATATATATATATATATATATATGTGTGTGGCGTTCTCATCGCCCTCTAGCGAGCGCGCGCCCTGTTGCAAGGCATCGACTGACTGGACAAAACGTGCGGGATTTGAACCCGAGTCCATGTGGGGCTTAATTCTTATCTCTACACCACTTGTGTCGAGCGCTAGGCCTATATGTTTTTCTGGTACCAAGGATATTTCCTGACATATGTCTGCGTGTGTTAAAGGTCCTTCTGCCCTTACAACAGTATTTTCGGCGGGAAAGTTCCCGCCTAAACGACCAACTTCCCGCGCTAGTTGTGACACGACACTTTCCAACTTCTCCTGGCGCAAGATAAATTCCCTCATTATTTCACACAATTCAACAACTTCGCCTGTTGAAATGGCAGCTGAATTAGCGGTCATCATTTTATTTATATTTCAAACAGATTAATGCTTACTAGAATTTAAGTTGAATTAAAGTCTATTATTACTAATGATTGTCAATGTTCTTAAATCCGATAATAAAGAATTAAACTACACACTCGTGTCATAAATGTCAAACTGATACAGTGCCGAACATACGGAATCTATTTCTGTTTCTCTTTATCGGAGAAATCACAAATTAGCTTACTTATCATTGATTCAACAATTCAATAATCACACTTTACACATGCTCGCATTTGACGACACAAACTACCGATCGATACCAAAAATACAATTAAAACAACTGGAATCGATACTCAACCTCTAACCGGAAGAAAACACTGATTCACAAGTATTTCCAGTCGATCATACGACTTCGATCCGTCGAAAGATCAAACTGCACCAACACGTCCGACAGCGATGAAAACAACACAGAAAAAGCGCACGTCTCACTTCGACGACATCCACACAGAAAAGGGCGCGTAGCAGGCCAGGCCTCGCTGTTTCATAGACAGTTCACTTGGCGCCAAATATTCCCGGGCATTTCTGACCAATGAGAAACCTCCATTCTGTCAGGCGCACACAGAAATCTACCGCGCTAGTTCAGGATTGGTGCTCTATTAATAGAATTAACGAGATGCGATAATATGTAAATTACTCGGTGTGCGTGGCCACATTTATGTTGCGCTAACCATTCGTTTAAACACATATTATAGAAATTGACGTTCGTCACACACACACATATATATATATATATATATATATATATCGGGGTACTGAACCCTCAGTTCTCTGTTCCTGTCTATGTATATATATATATATATATATATATATATATATATATATATATATATATATATATATATATATATGTATATATATATGTGTATATATATATATATATATCGGGGTACTGAACCCTCAGTTCTCTGTTCCTGTCTATATATATATATATATATATATATATATATATATATATATATATATATATATATATATATATTATATATATATATATTATATATATATATATTATATATATATATATATATAAATTCCTCTGATTTGATGCAGGCTACAAATTAACAGTAGTTTTAATTCCGACCTCCACTCAGCTGAGTCATTGCTTTCACACAGGCCTACGCAAAGATTTTAATAAGCTCCTTCTTAAAATCTTTGAGCCTATACGTAAGTCAGAAATCATGCATGCATGTCTTCAAAATTAATTCACGGTGGCCATCGTGACGGAAATCTAATTCGCATTCCTGAAATTAATGAAGAAACCCATCGATTAAGTAAATCGTAGTCGTAATCATAGGCGCCGAATCCTTGGGACCCATGGGTGCGAATGCGCCCAGAGAGAAAGTTCTGTGGGTGCGTCGCACCCAAAAGAATTTGGACCTTAAATTCAAATTTTTTACACTTATAAGCAATAGTCTCACAACTTGAGAAGTAGGCCTACAATTACAACACAAATATCCAAAAATTTTCTGTCTCCGAAAATCTGCTAATATTCACCTACCTAAGGGGAGGGGAGGGATCGAGGGAAGGGATGAGGGCTACAGAGGTAGGAGGATGGGATGAACCATATCATGCACCCATGCAGAGACAAAAGCAAAAGTCGGCGCCTATAATCGTAATCGTAGCCTAACTGTAAAACTTCTAAAGAGCCATTCGAGGGCCAAGCGTAGGGCACCAGCCTGTTCACGAGCGCTGCATTAAATCAGAGGAGTTTTTCCAAAGAGTAATCCAAAGGAGGTCCGAGTCAGGTTACCAGAGGCGAGGCAGAGCAGGTGTTAAGACGAGTGTCGTTTAGGGCTGGGAAGAATTGGAAGGAGGAGGATCAGATAAGTCAGAGTAGGGGAGAGTTTCTCCGATTGGACCGTTGCCTCAATTGGACCACGGCCTATTTACCCCCTAGATACATATATAGCCTCGTTTTCAATTGTTGTATTCTTGCGCACTTGAATATTGATCGTGTTGACACAGGCAGTTTGACGGAAAACTATATATTTTTAAAATTGCGGTTAAAAGTCTTTTTCATGTGGTGCTGATCTAATTTTAGACGTACCTGACAACGAGTGTACACATTTTAGTTAAGCTTTTAAAAATGAAATCATGTTTGTTTTAGCTATAGCTGGGTTTCATGTTTGAGCGACAATAAGTGATTTTACGCTAAGACTGATGAGCGTTGAACTATCGCAGTGTAAACAGAAGTAGTCCATGTTGCCTGAAATGGACCACATTCAGTGTCCTCAATTGGACCGATAATATCGCGTGGTCCATTTAAGGACACCGGCACTTGCAATGTTATATTTTGATTCTTTAAATAATAATAATTACCATTGGCTTGTATTATGTCAAATAACATTTTCTTTCTGTTGTATATGCATAACAGTATTTGTATATGTATTTGTGCCCTGCTTGCTCGTGGTTTTGTTTGGTTTTATTTAATTATTTTGATTTGTTCCTTGAACATGCAACTGTCTTACTTCATTGTTGACTGTTCGTCTTTTTTGTACATCATTGTGCTTGCTGACAATAGGCCTAAGTGTTTTTGTTAAGGTGATTTTTACCACGTTTACAGTATTTTGACAGTTAGCTAGAGACTTACTGCATGTCTTTTAGACAATAGGCCTAAGTGTTTTTGTGAAGGTGATTTTTACCACGTTTACAGTATTTTGACACTTAGCTAGAGACTTTTATTGTATGTTTGTAGACAATAAGTGTTTTTAAACGTTTCAAGTGTGTTTTTTTTGCAAATTATCTTTTAAAAACATTTTTAATATGATGTGTTCCATTCAGGGCAACTGGTCCAGTCGAGGCAACCATGTGGTCCAATCAAGGCAACAGGTTGCCTTGATTGGACCTATTACAGCTCAAGCTGTTTTAGTTATTTTTCATATTTACATGAATACTATCTGTTCCTTGCTTATTAACAACATACTTGACATATTAGCCCATCATGTGGCATAATTTCCTTTTAGAAATTCAGTAGCATTCATTCAGAAAACCTCAGTTTCCCTTAAGTGGTCCAATTATAGCAACTCTCCCCTATCATATATATATATATATATATATATATATCCGTTTATTAATTCAAACTGAAAAGTACGCAGTAAGATTACATCATATACAGTAGTAACAGACGATAACAAGATTTACAGGAGTAGAAAATAACTGTATGGCAGCCATACAAGGCGCCCATCTGTACTACTGCTCATTTTACAATCGCCACCTAGGGAATGAAGGTTGAGTTAACCTTGTGGGGCTAGCGGATATCGAACGCGCGTCCTTCTGATCTTCGTGCCAGCGTGTTACCATTCAACCATCTCCCCCCCCCCCAATGAGTTCTTGAAAAGGTAGGACTTCAGCTTTGAGGGGAAGCCCAGGCTGCGGGTACGTAGGCCTACGAAGGATAAGCATGCTGGAACATATTATATAGGCTAAGTTTTAAGCTTCGTTCTGAGTGAGATTAGAGAACTGATACAAAACTGGTCAGTGATCTCTGACTGATTACACCAACCGTAAGCATGACCATCGGCAAACTTTAGTAATGAATTCAGTCAAGTGATGGAAGATTGGGAAAGAGATCTAGTTGTGGCAGAGGAGAAGAAAGTGATTGGAGAAAAAGAAGCGCGCTATAGAAGATTTTCTCCAGAAGCAACATTTTGCAGAACTAGCGTCCAGCTGCTCCGAACCTAATTACTGGTTAATGTAAATTATTGTGCATACATAATGCATAGAGCCGGTACGGGGTATAATTCACAGCAGTTTCCAATCGATGGCTGAGCCAGATATAGGCTACAGTCTATTGTGGGTATCTGATTCATATAAACATAACATTAGAATTTATATGCATTGGCCATTGCATATTTGTGCAGCGTATGCCTGTGACTTTTAAAGAATTTCTTAAAATTATATTAATTGCGCTATAAAATATATAAGCTGCTGAAGAAAGATTTTCGATGGCCACCGTGATCAGTTAACACGCTCGGTTGCTTTTACTCCCAGAAGGCAACGCGGATACAGGTGTAAGGCAGATGCGAACTGATTGGCGCAACAGTCTGAAAGTTTTTCGCGATTTCTTTTGGAAAGAAAATTTCTTGTATTTGACACCGTACCTCGAATTATAGCAACGAAATTAGAAACCGCAATTGCCATAGTTTGACTGCTGTCAAGTTTTGGATTCAATAAATGTCTTACAGTCTGCCTTTGGCTTTTCGGTTCACCTGTAGTTGAGAACAGGTGAATGAATATTTGCTTTGTTTGGGTAAAGCAGTTACTCACTTGCGGCGCATGTGTAAACAGTGTTATGAATTTATATGGAGCATGATGTTTAAGTATTATAACTTTTTAAGATTTCGTAAGCAACATTAAAAGGTAAAGTTAAAAATAGATACGATCCTTACTGCGTGATGGTTTCAAGCGTTGCATTTCGTTTCGGGTGATTTCCAGCAGGAATTTTGGGATTTTGCGCTTTCAGTTGATGCCTTGTGCGTAACACTGGCGCTTTAGAAGTTGCAAATTACTCATAATGTGACTGGCTGTGATCTTTCTATTAAGAGAAAGGCTCACATTGCAACGGATTTGGAATTTGTAGGCTATATGCAATGAACAACTCGAAAGACAACTGACTTTAGGAGATAAGGAGCTAAACTCCAATCATTGTCACGAGAAAAGCAGTCGTTTTCTGGATTTAGTTTTCCGAATATACGGAACATGTAGGCATAGTTAAGTAAACAAAAATTATGTAGAAGTAAGTAAAAAATACATTATAGAACAGTTTTAGGAAAAAGCAAAGGACCTTAATGTTGTAGATTTAAGCGCTTAAATCCCAAACAGCTTAGGAGCTTGAGCCAACGTATGTACAGGATCTCATTCAAGTAAAATGTCAAGGAAATATTGGGTCACATTGAAATTTCACTGTATTGTCATTGGATTTGTCAGTATAAATGGTGCCTCTTAGAGAGTAAAGTCTGCAGGATAACGAGAGTTGCTGAAGGTATGAAGATGAAATACAGGAGAGAGACAGGAAGTCAATGGTTAATTTAATTTTGATTTAAGTTAATGAGTGTTAAAATTACAGTTAGATGAGTGATAAGAGTGATAAGGAGAACACACAATAACATTTTATTAAATGTATTGTTTTAGGCTAGGAAAGGACAGACTTTAGAGAAATTGCCAGGTGTTTATTATAAGAGGCTTGTTGGAATGTGTCAGAACATTTGGATTGTTCTGGGTGGACACTATTCTGAGGATGTGGAGCAGCTTGTTATGTGAATAAGTACTTTTAAGACAAAGATGTTAGGCTGGTGCAGTTTTAAGTAGTAGTAGAGCAGCGGTTCCCAAACTTTTCTGGGTCGCGACCCACCTTTGAATATTTTGGCAGTCTCGATACCCACTGTGTAAACTTAGGCATTGTGTACGAAACTTTGCTTCGTAAATTGGTATCGAAATATGCGGATTTACGTACAGCGTTTAGAAATTTAAAACATTAAAAGGAAATTTAGCTAAAAACAGTTTACAATTTATTGCAATCCAGCTAGTTATAGCTCAGTCATAGCCAAATATTGTTGCTGCAAAAAAATAAATGTTTCTCGAACAAATTTGGCGACCCACTTGCCGGAGCTTCGCGACCCACTTTTGGGTCGCGACCCACAGTTTGGGAAACTCTGTAGTAGAGGATTGTGAATAGTTGACCAGGGATGGCTTAACATGTCAGATCAAGAAAATCCCAGACCTTTCCATGTACATATCTACCAACTCATAATCTCTCTTCGGCATGATCTACCCTCCCATCTCACTCTCTCCCGCCTTCATTCACTACTTGCTTCTGTAACCAATCCATATGCCACCCTGCACCTCGACTGTAAAATGATCTCCGGAATTCTGTAAATTCTTGGTTCCCCCACCGTTACCGCTCACCTGCCATCATTCTGCTTCAGGCTTCTCAATTATCACTTCACAGGCTTTCTGTTCCAAATTATAGTCCCACCTCTTCAAAAATTCATACCCTGATTCGTCAATTCCTCCACCTTCCAGCCTTTCTTGTCCTCAATTAAACCCACTTTAGCAACTCCTCCACCTCCTCTCTTCAATCTCATGGCCCCTGGACTCGATCTTCACTTGGTATTTCTGGACAACCTTTCTGACAGGGCTCAGTGTTCGTGAATAAGAGCAAACAAGAGACCCGGCTATTTTTATGATTTGTTTGATAAGAGCAGATCCTTTGTGACATATTGCCTTGATACGATAGAAACTAGATTTGCAAGGGTTTTATGTGGTGTTGAAGTATGAGATTACTGTTCAGAGTGACGCTAAGTGTTGTGACTGTTCTTGACAGTGAAACAGCAGTGCCAGCAAGGTCAATGCTGGAATGACAAGGGAAGTATGCAGGTGTTGGCACGAGTTAAACTTGATTGTCTCAGATTTATTTAAGTTTTTGGCCAGAGCATTGAGGCAGAACCATGCATGCACTGAAGAAAGCATTCCAAGTTTTATCTTGCCAGACATCCAAACAGACTACTCAGCAGTTGATGTGAAGCTGAGTATTGTCCGCATTCTGCTGTAACTAGACTCCCAAGTCATTGGTTATGTGACTGATTGCTGAAATGAATACTGTAAATAATAGTGGGCTGAGAACAGATCCCTGTGGAAAACCATCAGTGCAGAGAGAAGGATCAATACACTTGCAGAGATTGACAGCAGAAGTGAGGAGCTAGCCAGTTAAGGCAGTCCCAGGGATGCTGAAGCTTTACCGAGTCTAGAAAGTAGTAGCTGTTGGTCAACAGTGTCAAAAGCAGCGTTGAAGCTGAGGCATACTGAGAGGCACACCTTTCCAGTATCAATAGATGAAAAGTTGTTGTATGGCATACAGAAGATACCAGTTTCAGCAGAGTAGTCACCATTATCACGGCCCAAAATTTAGATATAGGAAGGTGGCCTTCATGTTAAGCTGATTGGTGAGGACTGAAGTTAGGAGAGGCAAAATGTTTCTTAATCTATTTAAGGAAGACAAATAATGTCTTCATTTGTCTGCAAAAAAATGATAAAGAGATTTTGAGAGGACCTGGATCACACATAAGGCAGAAGGTACTAATGAGTTCTACAGGTATGGACCAGCATCAGCCTCTGATTACGTTGTACTGCGAGAGGCGCTTTATAAATTCGTAAATACAATACAAATACAGTACAATCAGAAAAGCTCAAAATTATGTAGGTCTTGTTTTGAAAGTGAGGATATACATGCTAGCCAGAGGAAATTGACTCCATAAGCTTGATCCTGAAGGATGATACATGAATGGACACAAGGTATCTCAGTGCTAGATCACGGAGTGCTTTGTATATACGAGAATGGAAGGTTTTAATTGATCATGTAGGTACAGGTGAGATAACGAGTGTACTTAGAGTAATTTATGCCTTTCATTGTTACATCGGCCAGTCAGGAAGCCGGGAGCATTTCTATATTTTATGTACTTGGCTAAATTACTGTTTGGCATGAGCTTCTGACACTTGTCATGTCTTAACTCATTCCCGCCCAATCGGGTCGCTAGCGACCCGAAATGGGAGGGATTGAATTAGAGTAGAAATTAATTATAGCAGAATGAAATCATACTTCCAAATAGCACCAGAGATGTCTACGGAAGATTTGTTTACATTTTGGCGATAATATTTTTACTGGATTTTGATGTTTTTGTGGGGGGAAGACCTTAAAGTGACAGAAAAATGCATATAGATATCGGCGGTTTTGAGGCGCCATTTTGACAATAAAAACGATTAGTTTTCTTCTTCTATTGGGGAAATTATTGACGTATTTGAGGTCGGCGGTGGACACAGCGTATGGAATAAGGCATGTGCTTGATATAGAGCAAATTCTGCGTGTGCTGAAGTTTCATACTAGTCGAAGTCAGCATCAATGGTGGAATTATTAGCCGTCCACGTCATGGTCAAGGTCAACGTCTAGATGATCATCAGCAGAACTTCACTGAACCAAAGAACAGCAGCTATGATAACCAATGGAACTGGCAAAAGCATTACCAGAAAGGATAAATATTACATTTTAGATGATGAAGTTTTCAGACTGTACCATACGTAGGCTCAGTGCCAAGTTGATTGCATAGCATGAAAACCCGCCTGACGTTGCAGTTGCACTGCAGGTTCTAATATATAGGCCTACACCTTCCGTACCCAGCTAGCTAGGCTACTTGGCAAGCAATTTTTCATCAAACTCACATCTCACACATAGGTGCGGTGTCAGTCCCAAGTATAAAAATTCAGAGACTGGCAGATATAAAGACACCGCAACTGTAACCTCTACGAGGAATGCAATAACCATCATTTAGCAATACAAGGGTGCTATATAAATTAGCTTTTGTTCACAATGAGATATATATTTTAGAGTCAGAAGTCTGCTGATTTAGAAAATATATATTTTATGATACTTAGCAGTAATCCTTATAGTGCTGTTGTCGTTCTACCGAGTGTACTATCAATTTCCACATTTTCGGAAAAACAATTTGGGCGGGAATGAGTTAAAAAGTGTTGATTTTGAGTCACCACTTGCACTTTTTTGTGATTACAGCAATTGTGCTGTAATCTTTGGATTGATCAAGCATGGTATTTGCATTCTTCTTGTGCTGTGTTTGATTAACCCACCTTTGCTAACCTTTGAACAGACTTATTCATATAATTGTAAAGGTTTAGTATAATTTGTTATTTTTTTCAGGGTTAACTGGAATATCGTAATTGCGCTAAATAAATACTTTGTCGGAAATGCCACGTTTGAAGTGCCATACAATGAAACTTACTCTGACCTTCTTTGGTCTTCTGTGCCTTATTTCACAATTTTCTGAAGCATCGAAACATTTTTCCTATACAAGACAACGTACGAGGCGGCAGGCATCGTCAAGGGTGTTTGTGGTTCCACAGAGACTAACTGGTGACCTGTTCAATGTGTCTTCATGGCCACCAAATCCTCAGGATGTATTTAGTTTTGGCGATCCTGCTCCAGAAAACCTGATAATGTCGCCTAAAGGGCTCGTTTCTCTGATGCAAGGAAAGACATTAAACATCAGCAATATAATATTCAGTGTCAGTGTTAACAACAGTGATGCATGTGAGTATATATAGCGAAGAATTGTAGAAAGTTTCATGTCTTGCTTCTGTTACTTTTTTCTGGTGGTTTCAACATGCAATTCATAAAAATTGCTCTATTTATTATTATTTCTGTATTTTAAGCGCTACTCTGTCTGATAACAAATTATTTTAGTGAGAATGAATCAAACAGTGACACTGAGAAGTTGTATGTGAATGACTTGCTTTTGGTCCCTACTCTGTATTTGTCTCCGGGGAGAATCCAACCTTCACACCTCGTGCTACAAGCATGCAATTCACCATTATGTCACACATAACATAGTAGCATGACTTGGGCTAAAAATTATATAAAAAGACTTGCCTTTTTTCCACGTTTTTTTATTTCAGCTTTCACCTTGTCACCTTGTGCTGTCAGCTCGTGGAGCTCTAGCGATCGTCCTGGTGAACACACTCCACCATCTCCTATTCGATGACAAGTCTCTCAATTCCGCCAAATTCATGCCAGTTACATCTTGTATCTCATCCATCCATCTCCTCCTTGGGCGACCCAGTCTTCTCCTCCCCTCACCGCACGCCAGCATCATTTCCTTCTCCAGACCATCAGATCGCATAACATGTCCAAAGAACCTTAGCTTCATTCTTGTCGCAGTTTGTTTTAACGACTCTTCATTCTCAACTCCAATCTCCTCTCGTATTGATTCGTTCGTTCTTTTCTCAGTCCAAGATATTCTCAGCATCTTCCTCCATATCCACATTTCACAAGCGTTAACCTTATTTTCCATGTTCTTTGTCATTGTCCACGTCTCGCAACCGTACAGTACCGTAGGAAAGATTAGTGCTCTCACGAGCCTTTTTTTGGTTTCTATGCTCACATGTTTGTCTTTCCATATCTTTTCCAGTCCGGTCATTGCAGCTTTCCCTATAGCAATCCTTCGTTTTATTTCTGGATCACACTTTCCCTCCTTTCCAACCAGTGATCCTAGGAATGTGAAGCTTTCTACCACCTCTATTTCCTCTCCGTCTATCTCAAAACTATCCCAATCTGCTGTTGTCATGACCTTTGTCTTCTTTATGTTGAAGTATAAACCAGCTTTTTCACTTTCTCTCCTGACCCTTCTTATCAGTTCTGCCAAATCCTCTTTTCTTTTTGCCATTAATGTTGTGTCATCCGCGTATCTAAGGTTATTCAGTGTCTTTCCAGCAATTTTTACTCCCTCAATTGCCCCCTCCAGTTCTGCCTTTCTCATTATTCTTTCAGCATATAGATTAAACAGGAATGGAGACAAGATGCATCCCTGCCTCACTCCTTTCTTGATTCTGAAATTGTCAGTGTCTCCGTATTCTGTTCTTATCACCGCTATCTGGTCTTCATATAAACCCTTTAGTAACATTATCAGGTGTTTCGGAATTCCCATTTCAAGCAGGGTTTTCCACATTAAATCATGGTTAATGCAGTCGAATGCCTTGCTATAGTCAATGAAACAGATGTGAACCTCCTGTCCATACTCCCTTTGTCTCTCCATTATCCACCTCGCTTTAGGTTTAAATAATCTGTTGGTTGACATAATTCGTTTAGATACTTCGATTTCTAATTTCCATGAAGGGGTCGTCCATAAAGGACGTTTGCAAAATATGACCTACTTTGGACCCCTTCCTCCCCTTGTCCGCATTTGACTTTACCCCTTCCTCCCCTTTGTGGACGTCCACACGCCAAAGCCAATTTTTAATGTCATCATCATTATTTTTACAATTATTCCACAGTTCTTGTGAACATATACATGTAAGTGACAAGTGACAGTTCGGGTTTAATATCAGGATGTGCAGTAATAAAAGCCTCTTTAAAGTCGCAGTAAAGGCTATACCATGAATGAAGTTTTAGGCAATCACCTCACTGACCTTTTTGTCTTTCAGAAAAGGTTAAAACAAGGTGGTGTTTAAAAACTATCAAATTTAAAAGTTTAGATGTGGACGTATGCATTGGTCATAAACCCCTTGTCCGCATTTGTCCTCATTTTGATGACCCCTCCCCATTGCAGACGTCCTTTATGGATGACCCCCAAAGTCTTTTACTGTTTGACTATTATTGAGCATTATACTTTAATAAATTTGTGATTCGGAAGTGGTTTAAATGGGAAGTGTAGCAGAACAATGTCAAAATGTTATCTAGAAATCTAGGTTATGGCCTAAGTTGTTATATGTAACATTGGTAAATGAGCTGTTTCAAGGGAATAAAATATTCAAGTATTGACTGAAATTCGCAAAAAATCAGTTGAAGAGTTAGATGGTGGCCGACAAATGTTCACTTCCAATACTTGGTTGTTGCCAGGACTTCGAATGACTGGATAACTGGAATAGGTTAAGTGAATCTATGCAGTGGCAGATAACAACGACTTGAAAAGGAAAGCAAGTCACTCACCTTGACCACTGCTCCAAGGTTTATTTATGATAGAGAAGGTTGGCAGAGTGAGATTGTCAGTGTATCATTAGGTTGAAGCCAAGTCTCATTTTGAGCAAGTTATTGTAAATAGTGTAAATATAGTTATTCCTAAGAGAACATGTGTTTAATTAGCTGATAATCAGATTTTGAAACCTGACTTGTCAAGGTTTGTTGATATTTTGGTAGGAAGGGAATGATTTTTCCATTTGTAGGTAGTCAGAGAAGTGTGTTTGAGCTAAGCATTTTATATGTTGGATGGTTTTATTTAAGGCAAAGGTATTCATAATAGGATTTTTACCATTTTATTGCTTTCATAAATTGTAATCTAATAAAATCTCATTAAAGATGTTGTATAAGTTTTTATATTTGTAGCCAAATTTTTTTTATAAGTCGCAATAAGACATGATTTCTGTTTTAGCGCCGAGGACTTTTAGTGTTGCGATGTATGTTGTTGAGCGAGATGCTTATGACCCAGTATTCAATAACACACCATCTCCAATGTGGGAAACTTGTCCTGTTTGGATTCGACCAGGAACAACGATATACCAGGTCCAGGCAATTGACTCAGTGCAGTATGGTGCCATAGTGCAGTATCGCTTGGAATCAGGTAAAGTATATTTAGAAAGAACTTGTCTTGATATTCAGAATGTTTGCTGCTACTGTAGCTCAGACTTTGCTGGGGTTAAGTTAGTTCTCTTGACCAAGTATTAGCTCTCAATACTAAAGAAATGCCAAATATTCCTAATTAGACTCTCACATAGGTTAGCTGTAGTTGTATAAGCCACTACTATATGATATGACTGAAACTAATAATTCCTCTAAAAACAGTTGGAAGGTTAAAGTTGAAGTTTGTTAGTCAGGGCCAATGAGGTATAGGCAGAATGTAGGTGGTTCTAAGTGATATTATAACTCGAAGCACAATATTTGTAAACTGTATAGTCAAGGGTAAACTTCACTATAATGAGATCTGCTGTGCAATGAAATTATCGAACACTTGTATAATTATTTACAAATTTGCAGTTATAATTAGAGATCAAAACACAGTGACACATCGATCACCATTTAACAAAGTCTTCAGTTGTTTCACATGAAAGAGTTGTTTTACCCACTAGACTGGTGTATGTATCAGGACTTGTGCTCAACTGTTCATGACTTATTTTACAGGATTACATGACCAAAGTTCTTCCTTTTGATGTGTCTCTCCTTAACAGTTTATTGCAGTGTTTAATATCTGCTTTAATTGTTCATATGTCATTGGTTGCTTTTGGTGTAGCATTGTTCTTTATAACTTTGTACGTTTGCTTTGGCTTTTTCCTTCTTATAGCCTGTTTGTTTGTTTTTATAGGAGGTGAGGACAAATTTGATGTTGATCCGGATACTGGAGATGTTTTTATTGTTGGACGCCACATGTTTGAGGTTGGAAAGGTCTACCGTTTGGCCATATCTGCTCAGATACAGGGTATGGCTCCATCTGGTTCAACCCCATCGCAGCTGCTCCAGGTCTATGTCGGAGTACTGAACCCTCAGTTCTCTGTTCCTGTCTACAACATCAGCTTCTATGAAAATGAAACAGGAGTGTAAGTGAAGTTAATGTCATTACAAAATTCAGTTTTGTCATGCCTTCATGACGGTTGTGCTTGTTACTGATTTTATTTATTCGAGTCACTGAATAAAGGATCCTTTATCTCTAAGATTTGAATCCAGTTGTCTTTGGCATGGAAGTCAAGGATTTGGGCAGCAAACAGATACCAGCCATGAGATGGTTAATCACTGGAAGAAATCAATGGAATCATAAACACTGGAGTCCACCTGGGATGACTTGCTGGGGTAGCACATGCACAGCTTGTTGTGCCAGCATTTTCCTTCTATAATAAATTATCATTGCACTGATGAGTCCAAATCATATGAAGTGCTTGTCTTTGAATAGTTTTACACAAGAGCAATAATGTATAGGACTTTTCTTTGTTTATTTTCTTTTGTTTTAGTATTTGGGTGCATCTTCCTATTATGTGTCCTAAAATGTTCCTCCCACAAGTAAAAATGTGAGCTTAGCTAACAGTACAGTTGTGGGTGATTGTTTTAAGTATTGTAATTTTAGAATGTATTTATTTAATTTGGTAAGACATCAACATGTAACCTTGGTAGTTAATTCTGCTGCAGTATCTACAAAGTTCAAGCAAAGTCTTTCCAGAACCTGACACTTACTTACTCTTTTGATACGAGTGATGACCAGGCAAGGGCTACATTTGGAATTGACTCAACTACAGGGGTCCTTACCTTGCAGAAGCGTTTATCCTACCGTTCATCACCTCATCAGTACAATTTCAATGTGACAGTTAAAGAATCCTACAGTAACTTCATGACAACCACTACGGTATGTGTTAAGCATGATGGGTTGTGTTTCTGTGATCCAGTTGTTTGTTCCTTTAGTTGAGCATGTTTGCTGTAATTCTTTTTATACATGCTGCCAATGTTTATTTTTTACAAATGGTTCTTACCATCTTGCTCCAAGTGTCAATTGGAGACCAGCATTTAATAGTGGCTGGCATCTAATTGCATAAATTGCTTTTACCTCTGATAAAATACAGCATTTCTATTCCTTTCTTTTCATCAAGAATACCACTAACTGTTCAGGAAAACATGGCTACACTTCTTTCTCTGCTTTGTCTGCCATATTTGTGCAGTGCAGTCATAGTTTATCAGCTGGCACCAGCTTTCTGGTGCTTAAATAAGACCCAGTTTTTATTAGAAACGGGTGTTTAAAAAAAGGCTGGCGTTTATGTGCATTAATAATTTTGCCCTTCTCAACAGCTACTGGAGATTGAGCTGTATTTGAGACCTGGTGCTTAAAAGAAGTTTTACAGTAGTTACTTACTTTCTCTGTTCTATGTCACTAGTCTTCTAATGAACAAGGAATCAGTTGTTGAAGCTAAAAATTGCACAGATAGAGGTACAATTTTAAGCTAGTTGAAGAAGAAAATTCTATTAACTTTCTTAAGCAAACAGATATCAGGGTTTGCAATTAATTGACGATGTTAGTGCAGAGCACTACAGTTTGGTCTCTGAACAACAGCAGTGATGCTGTCGAAGTTTATGAAGCCAAGACTTTGATTGTTATGAATGGATCTTATTTTATCTAAGTTTTGTATGATAAGTAAATCACGTCCAACATGTAAAGCCAGGCACTAGTCAAAAACTATGAGTGTGCTATTCTTAAAATTTTATTTATTCTGTACCAAAAATCAAATAGATTTATAATTAGACCACAAATCTCATATGTGACAAATGGCAGCAATTTTAGACTTGAGTTTCTTGTCAATTTTTTATGTCATTTTTGTTGTTGTTGAATATTTGTTTATAAAAACAATTTCTTTGGTGTTGCTTTTACATCCAGCTGTATTTGGCACTAGAAGTCAGTAAATATTTAAATGAATTTGTAAACCTCAAACCAAAGTTGGGTTCTTTTGTGACTTTTATTAAGGTAAATAGAAGTAAGGAGTAAGTTGCATAACTTTAGATGAAATATTGAGAAGGTATGTCTTAATTTGGGCATTGCAATGGTCATATTGTTGAAGTTATTGGATAGAATGAGTGTAAAATGTGAGCAGAAAGTACTGGTAATGTGAGGCATAAGTTATTAAGTATAGTATTTCTTTTTTCATTACATCAGTAACTTTAAGACATTTAAAGACAATATTAAGTGCTTGTGAATAATGCATTTAGGATATTTTTCTGTACATTTCAGGTTGAATTTGATTCCAGCCTTAATAAATATGAATATAAAATGATAAATTTATTGTGTAATCCCAAGGTTTTGATTACACTTTTGCGAATATAGTTTTATATAGACTTAATAATAAAGCGAAGAACAACTGACTATAGCTGAACTTGCGAATTCTGCTGATTACCGATTATTTACATCTATTAAGAGCAACGAAGATCATGTCCTTTGGCCACTTTTACCACCAGTTCATGAAACTGTATATTCATTACGTCCCCAGAATCACCAGTACTGTCTTCCAGTTAAAGACAATAGAGACTTTATTTCCTGAACACTATACTCAACATTATCTACTTCTCAAAACTCTAACTTTGTTCCATGCTGCGGTTCAACAGCATGTGTGTACTTTATAAACAATAAACGAATAATATCATCATCATCATCTTTGTCAAAGGTATTTAATGGATCCTTGATAGCAATCTCTGAAAGATTTTGAATGTTGTTGTAGCTCACCATTAATCTACTATCGAATAATCATCCTCCAGTATTTCTTGTGAGCTACTACGTTAAAAATGAATTTCCTGAAGATGCTGCAGTCAGTACTTCAGTCTTAGAAGGTAACTCATGCTCTCAATCATTTGCGTCAGAATAGAACAGTGCAGACTCTTTAACACAAAGTCATGGCGGAACAAGCCATCGGATAAAGCACTTAAACGGAACTGTATGTAATATGGACTAATGCAGAAATAACCTGTTGTCTACCTAAATTCATACATCAACTGTCCGTCCAACCGTCCATCAATACATCCCAGTCCATCCATCTGACCGCTAGTCCGTTTGTCCAACCGTCTGTCCATCCAATCATTCTTCCAGCCGGCCAGCCATTTCGCTGCCTGTCCGTCCATCTGACCATCAGTCTGACCGACCATCACTCCGTTCGTGCGGCCATCCATCCGACAGTCGGGCAGTCAGTCCGTTCATCTGTACGAGCATTCATCTGACCATCAGCCTGTCCATCCAACCATTCATCCAACTGTCCATCCGGCGCATTAACTGCTATGGCGTCTTAAGTTAATAGCTTTAGGGGATATAAGACGGTATAGTGCGTTATCCAGGAACACGTTAATGAGTTCACACTGTATTAATTTATGTCCCATTTATGTTGTGGGCATTTGGAATTGTGTTTTTTTTGCTTTATTATCTGTATGGTGTTAGGCCCATGTTAACTTGAACTGGCACTCTTCTAAGAATCTGTGTTCATGAGTCAACCACAAACTGTACTGTTATTCTTAGATGTAGATCGTGTTTTTTTTATTTGCTGTGTCTGTTTTCCTTGTGTATTCAATTTCACTGATCTGATCGTAGCTACCCAATTGCATAGCTTGCTTTTATACTTTTATATATTTTCCTGTTTCTGCTGCTTGCCGAATGTACTGGAGATTTGTCTGGTATCAAAATGACACAACCATCACTGCAGTTTGATCTATTTTTTTAAATTGGCTCAGGCCTTTGCATTTTATTATTATATTCTAGTACTGTTATTTAAATTCAGTCAAATTGGTTGAACTCCGTGTGTGTGTGTGTGTGTGTGTGTGTGTGTGTGTGTGTGTGTGTGTGTGTGTGTGTGTGTGTGTGTGTGTGTGTGTGTGTGTGTGTGTGTGTGTGTGTGTGTGTGTGTGTGTGTGTGTGTGTGTGTGTGTGTGTGTGTGTGTGTGTGTGTGTGTGTGTGTGTGTGTGTGTGTGTGTGTGTGTGTGTGTGTGTGTGTGTGTGTGTGTGCGCACCATTGGTTACATTGCTAGTTTTCTGTGCATTGTCTTGCTTTTGACTGCCCTATACAAGTTTCTTTGTAAGCATTCCTTGCATATTGCATATACTTACTCTTAGTGAGACCTGACTGCAACATGATGATGCATCAGCTTTCATTTCTGATGTCACTTCCCAACCTTTTCTATCCTGAATAAGCTTCAGTCAGTTGTAAAGGTGGGAGACTTGTCTTTGTAAGTTAGTCATAATATATATCACTGCACAGGTTCCTGAAGTTTACCTATTCCAGCACCCAAGTAAAAATAAAGCAGATGTAGGTAACTTTCAAGGTTATGTACGTCTCAGTCAGATAAGTCAGGCTAAGGTAAGGAAATGTGAGGCTGAGCTGTTCTTTCTTCTGGGAGCAATCAGGTGTTGCTGGTGAATATTTAATCACTAAGGTTGAAGTGAACACATCTTTTATGACTGCCTTCTCATATACCAGGCATCTATTGCGTTATCATGGCATTTCGTCATATCAGTAGATACCTTGCTCCAGTCGTCTCTCATATAGTTTTCCAGTTCTGTGTATCCTTCGATAAACGCTGTGACTCGTGTGTGTCAATCCGTCCGTCCGTCTGTCTGTCTGTCTGTTTGTCTTTGCCCATCTTATATTGGCCTACAGTATAATGCAGGAAGACTTAGTGATGTAGCTTTTCCGGAAAAATATTTTGCAGGAAATTTTCCAGAAATTTTCCGGAAATTTTCCGTAGATCCGGAAAAATACATTTAACTCATAATGTCCAATTTTCCGCATCAGAAATTTCCGCATTATTATTATTTCCGCATGTTCATTATAAGACAACACTAGAAAATTTCTGGTTTTTTTAAAGTTATTTCATTTACAGTATTTCTGTCAATGTAGGCAACATTCACCTTGAAAGAATTAAAATAAACATTAAACCCTACATTAGCATTTCAGACTAGAGTAGCCTAGTTCAAACTAGTTGTAGCCTGTATGTCTGCAGTCTGCTCTGTTGCAGGAAATGTTTAAAAGAATTAAAATAAACATGAAACAATCTACCAATTGCTGTTTTTTTCTCATATTTCATAACTAAAAAGTATTAAGGAGATTAAATCCTAAAAAATATTTTCTCTAAATTAACAGTCAAGTTTAATTGCAATTAATTCTAAAATGTATTGTTGTTGTTGAATGTTGAGCTTGTGAACACTGAATAGTAAGCACTAACAATGCCATCTATTGAATAAACATACAAGTTATATCTACATAAGATAGCTTAGAGTGAGTGATGTTAAAACATTATGATGAATTTAAATTCTTATTCAGTAATATTATACTGATGGAAAAATATGGAAAATTTTCCGGAAAAATACACCGGAAATTTTCCGAAATTTTCCGGAAAAATATGAAATTTTCTGGACAATTTTTCCGCCTCACAACACTAGGTAGACTACTAACAGCGCAGGTACTAACGGCCAGCAGGAAACCGTGCCTGACAGTGAGGGATGGAGGCAGCGATGGAGGGAAGGAGTGAGATGGAGGGGTTGGTCACTGCCTCCATCCCTCACTGCCTCCATCTCTCCCTCCTTCCTGTCATATATGACAGGCCATTACTATTTAGTTATGCTATGTATATTTTGTATTCCAGTTACGGCTTATGATTATGACCCTGGAGCATTCGGTCAGTTGACATTCAGTACAACTGATGACCATTTCAGGGTTAAGAAAACTTCTGATTCAGTGGCAGTGATCGAAGTGGCAAAGTGAGTGGTAGCCAATGGAAAAGTTTAAATCTGCTAATTTGGGCCAAGTGTATGGGCATTAAGTTTATGGATATTTGAGAAGCGAAATATTTCTTATTTCAAAGCTAATATACTTAATATTTACAGTGTACAGAAAAACTGACATAAATTAGTAAACAAGTTCTGGAATTCATGGCATTGTCAGTAATCAGTCAAATGCCAACAAATTTAAGATATTCATTCAATTCAATATTCATGTGATTTTAATGTGATACATTTTAAATTTTTTTGCTGAAATAAACAGCTTCTTGGTTTGCTGTTGATTTGATCTGTTTCTTTGTCACCTGGGTCGGTGTCTTGCTACCAATATGTCAGATAAACCAGTTTAAGTACATTTCACTTGCTAGTAGGTGGCGCTTTGGCATGTAAACACCGTCTCAGTGCGACTTGCACTGCCTTAAAAACTGCTTTGTTCGTTCGTGCTGGAGTCGGGAGCGCCTCTGAGTAGCCTCCTTGAAGGGGCGCTATATAAATGCTCGAATGAATGAATGAATAATAATCGTTGTTTTAATAATGCTATTTGATTTTTCACATGTCCATGATATAAGGCTTTTGTTTGTTTTGCTTCTTTTGTTTTGTTTATAATGTCACTTATAGTTTTCAGTCTTTGTGAGAGGTTCTAAGAGGTGCTGTAAAAGTACCTAGATACTTACGTAGATACTTTTGTTAGAATGTATAATTTTAAAAGTGTTTCATGGATAATTTTAGAATAATTGAAAACTTGCCTAATGTTTTTGTTTAAATTGCTCTTGATGAGTTATTCTTTTTTAACAGGAAACTAGATTATGACCGCATAGAAGCACACCGATATGAGTTCGATGTTGTGGCAACTGATGGTGGCAATTTGAATGGATCTGCCACTGTCCAGGTCAAAACTTGTCCTAATTCTTATCATTGTCCATGATAAATTCTTTCATGGGATGTTCAGAGTTCTGTTAAAACTTTATTGTATTTTTAATTTCTCTGGTTATGTGGAAAACTTCATATGTTAATTTTTATGACACCTTTTGTACATATGACCTTGATTTAAACTAGTTGATGTTGAGAATTTGAGTTCTTCAACTATAGTAAGAATCCAAGTTATTTATTTATGGACCAGGTACTGTAATCTTTTATATGTATAAGTGTGAAACTTTCTATGCAACTTTGTTTAGTTGTTACTTCAGTAAACTTAAAATGCTTAGCTATACCTAAGAAATTGCATGAAATATGGTGTTTGGCAGACCAATCTTAAAATGAGAACATTATTGGGTGCTAATAATAGTCTTTATTGGTGAATAAATTGTTGATGTGGCAAGTTAGCCAACTTAACATATTTTCCATTTTATTATATGAATAGGTTTGGATGAAAAATTTAAATGACGAGGCACCAGTTTTTGAACCAGAGAATCAAACTGTGATTGTAAAGGAAGGAGCAAAAACAGGTCTTCAGTTATTATACGTTCAGGCCTATGATCCTGATGGAGACAACATCACCTTTACGCTAAATGACCAAGGTAATCATACTGTGTGTGTACTGAATATAAGTAGGATGTAGATAAACCTATGTTTTCCTCATAGTCTGTTGTTTGTTCATGGCAGTGCTTTGTTCGGCCTTTTATGTGCATTGTGGCTCGGTTGGAGAACTTGAAATGAGTAGTGACTGCGGCTTGGGAAAGACAGAGGTTGGAGGAGGATTGAGTAGAGCAGAGTGGCTGGATTGTGGAGAGTTCTCAAAGATACATGTGTTGGGAGTTTTCTGAGGAGTTACAGGTTAGTGATAGGACTTTGAAGTGGATAAGCTCTGGGATTGTGGTATTGGAGTGATTTGAGGGTGGGAGTGATATGGTGATGGTTGGATGTTCTGGTTACATACAGCTCAGGCTAGTGAGTTGTGTATAAATTGTAGGGGTTTAAATTTGGGTGGATTCAAGGTTGGGATTTGAGGGAATTGCAGTAGTCAAGCTTGGAGTGGAGGTAGCAATAGTAGAGGCAGTTTTAAAGTCAAGCTTTGATTGGATGCTGCAGAGGTCATGAATGTGCATGAAATAGGAGCGTGAGAGATTTGGGTCGAAGGTACAGTGTAATATCAAGATTCACACTGGGGAATGTGAGGTGATAGAGCCAAGGAGTGTTCAGTAAACCTGGTGTCATATGTACCTGACAAAGGTCAATATCCATGGCATACCAGTCTTTGCAAAATTGGTAACAGGGGATTTATTTGCCTGTTTCTGTACGATCGAGGTGCTGCTGCTGATATGTTTGGATTGGATTCAACTACTGGACTGTTGACTCTCAAGCGTGACATACCAACCGGAGTGTCCAACCCAGTGTTGTTCTACAGTCTGAGCATCACCATAACTAGTGATGGGTCCTGTTGTCCACAACAGTCTGCAGGACAGTCACCTCGTAGCTCAACAGGGGTTGTTGGAGTTAGGATTAATCGTGTCAACACTCAGCCAGTCTTCGCCGAATGTCGAAACTACCAGCCAATGGTTGACGAAGGAGCCGACATTTTCACTATTGTACAGAGGGTAACTTACCAGGCTTTTATTTCTTACAGAACTTTGCAATATTGATTTTCAGTTGGCTGTACACAGTTAATAATAAAATTGCTTTAGATAAAGTTTCACAGCTTATTGAGATAAAATGGTATTAGATAATCTGTTGGTCGCCTACGCATCTGTTGGCCCGTCCCTCTGGAATGATCTTCCTTCCATGACTCGTTCTCAGGTCCTAACTGGGGGCATTTCTGCTACTTCTCGCTGTCTTAAGACTTTTCTTTTCTCACAGAGCTCCTCTGATTAGGTTGTACTGCGAGAAGCGCTTTATAAATTCGTAAATACAATACAATAATATGAGCTTCATTTGTAGTATAATAATGAAAATATTTACAATGTTTACAGTGTAAAAATGTACCTGCCATTTTTACTTGATAAAGTTGGTAATCGTTAAATTGGCTTGTTTGTGTATTTCTGATTTTGTCAGATGGTTGCAACAGATGCTGACAATGGACCAGGCAATGTTACGACAGGCAATGTTCTGACATTTTCTACTTTTAAAGATGGTAACCCACAATACTTTGATGTTCGCTCCGATCCAAATAATCCCATGATAGCTGAGCTGTACTCGAAAGTAAGTTTGGACCGAGAACGTGCAGCAACAACACAAGGTGCTCTGAAGTTCAATGATACCTGGAAAATTCCTGTAACAGTTAAAGTGCAAGACAATGGGAGTCCTCCGCTGTCCACGAACTGCATCATGCTCGTAGCTATCAAAGACATAAATGACCATCCACCAGTATTTGACTATGCACCAACCGAAGACTCTGATGATGCATATCAGACAAATGTAGTGTCTGATCTACAAACTGGATTAAGAGTATTCAGAGTTTTTGCTACAGATGTGGATGAGGGACAAAATGCGAAAATTAGCTACTCTTTTGGTCAGAATGCTAGCATACAGTGCACAACAAATTTTGCCATGGATGCGAACTCTGGATGGATTACAGTGTTACGCAGTCCATTGGTGAGTTTAATGGAGCATTATAACTGCATGTTCTTCCAAAGCTAAAAGTAACCGTTTTATAACTTATTTTCATACTTCATAGAATCTCCTCAAAAGCACGGTGCTGGGTTTGAAGTATCTTTTTGTTGAAATGCAGACATAGCGATGGCAGACCAATGGGTGATACCTTTTATTGGCCTTACAATTGCTATTGGAACTGTCCTGACCTCCTGTGGTGTTTTGAGTCAGCTTTACACTGATGATATTCAGGCATATCTGTATTGTCCGGCATCTAATGCCTGACTGCAGTAATGGGCTGCAGCTGAGAGTATAATTAGGTAGTCAGGCTATAGCTGTTGACTTCCCTCAGTTTGTCTTCTTTACATCTGTCTGCAATCTTGGGGTTGTTCTTGATCAGGAACATTATATAAGAATGTATATTAATTGCTGATCTCTCATGTAGGGAAGGAATCAGTAGCCTGGAGAGTTAGCTAAGGTCACCAATTTAGCACCCCTCACTGTGTTCGCAATAGCTGGCATAAATTGTTCTAGACATTAAGTGTTATAGTTGTGTCTGTGACAAATGTGTATGATGAATAAACGAAAATTGATTGATTGATTGATTGATTGCTTTCTCGGAACACGTAAATCTTTTATGCCGTGCTTGTTTTTTTTCAATTGCGGGTCATTTCCTGTTCACTCTCACTTAATGCCACACTGGCCCTTGTTCATGCATCTGTTTGTGGTAGGATTACTACTACAGTGCCATCTATATATTGGTCTACCCTTGGGCACACTGGGCAGCTTGAATACATGGTGCATACAGCTGCTAGGCTCATTGGTGGTATTTCAAAATTTTACCATGTTTCGCATTACATGTGTGATGTGCTCCATTGGCTGCCTGTTTCCAACACATTGAATTTAGGATATAGGTTTTGGTCTGTTGATGCCAGTTAGAGAACGCCTCTGCCTGCTTGTGGGTGCTTGTTTGTTGCCCCACCTCAGGTTTGGCTGGCTGCAGAAGTCTTTTTTCTGCATCTTGAGGTGAACTTGTTCCCTTTGTGCACACTTCAAAGATGCAATTCGCGCCTTTTCAGTGGTTGGGCCAACCATTTGGAATAACCTTCCATCAGATTTACGTGTTCTTTTAACTAGGGAATCTGCATACATAGGCGTTGGAGGCGGGGGGGCAAGTGCCCCCCAAATTTCGGGCATTCCTGTTTTTCGGGCAAGTAGGCACCGGGAAATATGCTGAACAATTTGCCCGAATCGGAATAGTATTAGACTATTAGTAGCTACTAGCTCGCAAACCACTATAGCAGTTGTCACGGCTTCGTCTCCCAACTTGGCCTATGACAGAAACGGCCAGCACAGCATGGTGATGGAAGAACAGCAGATGCCTCAAACTATATCACATCTCACAGGAGGCCACATCAACCGAAGAGTACCCTCCATCCACCCTTTCGCCGTAATCACCCCAGAGGCGAGGCCGACTGGTGTGTAAGCTGGGCACCTGCCTGCCTGCGTTTCACCCTACCGGACTTTAGTCAGCTTAGCGAGACTGATGGGGGCGATACAAGGGATCGTGGAGGAGGGGAGGGGAACACAGAGGTTGTGGGACAGGGAACATGGGTCAGACTGACTTGGAAGAGTAACTGGGATAGATAGAAACGATATAGATTGGTACGTATATGTAATCTGTATATGTAGGTTGTTACATTAAAACTCAAAACCTCCTTTGGTCCGAGATTGAATGCGTCGTGCTCTCTGTAGGCCACGACAGGGTTTATAGAGACGTGACAGAATTTACAGCTTTATTCAATGATTTACTAAATAATTAGTTACTTAGTTACTTACCTACTTATAGCATTCAACATGTGGGCTGGATACCGACTTCAGAAAAGAAATAAATTCAAGTTCTGTTGCACTCCACTTTTTGGCGTGCAGGTCGGGAAGTCAGCGTTGTGTGCAGACATTTCTCTCATATATATTTGATATTTACTTAGTTGTGAATTTGTGACTCAAAACTAAGTGTTAATTTTTAGCATCAGTTATCAAGTTAGAATTTTAACTTTGTAATGCCGAACCTTCGCGAAAATGATGGTATCGACAGCGTGTTACGTGCAGTGAATGTGGTAAGGATTCAGACTACGCAGATCAGCATGGTAAAAATCACCAAAGTAAAAATGTTAAGTTCATAGCTGTGCGTGAAAAGTCCCAAAAGCAGCGGACTTTTATCGTGCGACCAAAGCTAACCGCAGTCTCACAATCTGCCTCAGATAGACCGATGCTCAGTCTGCTGTCTGCACCGGACACATCTGGTGTAAGCTTATCGACAGACGACAGTTGCGTCAAACGAGCTGTTTGATGAAAACGACCATAGTGAAAGTTCAAGTTTTGATGAAGAGGATGCTGACCAACCTGAGTCTGAGAATGAGAACTTCAACACTCCCTCTAGCGATGATGTAATGAAGGATGGCCAGCCTTGCCAAAACCAACCAATGCTCAAAGAGTATTGTCCAAAAAGAATCGGACGTGAAGGAACTCGAAGGGATTTTAATCCTGAATGGTTCAAGAGCAGACCCGCCAAAAGGGGGGCAGAGGAGGCTAATTCTCAGGGGCCCGGGACTTTTTGGGCTGTTCTAGAGAGACGTCACGTCTATAGTGACTATAAATGCACGACGCCATGGCAAATACTTGGATTTTTTTTAGCAGAAATAAAATCTTGACCCCCGCCGCTGAAATTTCCCCTACGCCTGTGTCTGCATACACCTTTTACAAAGCATTTGAAAACTGTTCTTTATCATTGGAGCTGGGTTGTCTTGGAGATTGTGTGAGTAGGTGTCTTGAAAGGGTGCTATATAAGTCCAATGAATGGATGAATGAATGAATGAACTAGCTTTTCTTGCATAGGATTTCATAGTACCTTCTGACATAACATCATTTTCCAGTCATGCATGTTGATGGCAACTGAGTGTTTGGAGTAGAGTTGTATTTACAAGTTTGTAGATTATTTGGTGTTAAGGCTTCAAGATGAGCAGTGTCTTCCAAGAGTGAATCCTGACTCCAGCTTTCACCCCCTTTTTACTCCCTTCCTGTTCCTGCCCCTTTCGCCTATTCTGTCCTTATTTGGTCATCCCATTCTTTCTCGCCAGTCTGCATCTCTTCCTTCCCTGTTTTTGGTCATTCTAAGTCCGTTCCTTGTCTCTGCTCTGCAGCTGTTGTCACCTTACTGGTTGGATGGGCCCAGCTGGAGGGAACAGCTTAATGATAAATGATAAACCCAGTTTCTTCCTTGCCTGCGAGGGCTTCCTTGTGATCTTCAGCTCGCAGCCTTATGGTTGTCCCTCGCATGCGATCTTCCATGGCACAATCCAGAAGTTTCGCCTATATTGGCCCCTCTGCTTGGAACTGTCTCCCCTTGTTTCTCCGCCAAGAGCTTCTTGCCCTCTCTCCTCTCCTGTTCATTAGACGCCTGAAAACTTTCCTTTTTGCCGGTGCTGGCATTGATGCAGGTTGAAAGCGCCGCTGATCTGAGTGGTGTTATATAAGTTTTCGGTTACAATTACAATTACAATTATGCTGGTGATTCACATACCAGTTATGACTCTCTACATCTTCAGTCCATATATTTATATTCAGTCCGTCTACATATTTTTATTCATTTAGGTTAGAAAATTTTATGCCTGTTTATCGTTTATGTAAATTTTCATTATTATTAACTATTCCAATGCCTACAGAGTTCAGTTCAGTGTTTATACAATATTCCATTATTCATATATTTTCACATCCCAGTTTCCCTCTTCCATTACATTAGCCAAAGACTGTTTGCCAGCATCTTCAGTTGCTGGTCTGTCTTGATTGCATTCGGAAAGGAGCTATGACTTGTTTTGGTCCGGAAAGGCTACTGTGATGAGTAGAAAACATTCAGTGCATCTGGCCGTATGGTTGGGAATGTGCTGCCCATCAAACTCTGTGTTCCGGAAGTTTCTATCAAAAGCTTCAGGAAGAAATGAAGACTTACTTGTTCACATCATTTGACTAAGCCAAGCTGCTACTAGCACATATGCAGTGTATTTAGTTATATTAATTTGCGCTTTATAAATCTTCATATAATAATAACAATAACAACAATAATAATAATCATCATGTAGATTGACAACAGTAAACTTTTGAAACTTTTTGCCTCATTATAAGGACAGTTTTTATGGCTTGACGTGTATGGTAAAGTATAATTTACTATGGGATGACTGTCAAAGGATTAAAACTTCTATAATCAACATAATAAGGAGAGTAATTCATTGGGCTTATTTGTAATACAATTTTATGAGTAATTTAATTTTATATAATATTAGTGGAAGTAGTGGAATTTGATATTAATAATTGTTGTCAACACTTAAAGTCTGCTTGTCTTTTTTTCCAGCCTTACGCTACGATAAGTTGTTTAGTGATTGCCAGTGATAACGGAACACCACGATTGACTTCATCGGCCGTGGTCCGTATTATGGTTCTGAATCCTGGTGATCCAAGTATTCTTCCTAGCTGGCTGAACTACCCAGGAACAAATACACCAATCGATGACTACAAAGTCCTTTATGTGAATGAAAGCGACTCAAACTTGTTTCTGGTGAATCTCACTGCAAGACCTTCAACTGGAAATGTAGCAGTCAAATATTTTCTTCAGAATGATCCGCAACTGCAATTAGGTGACCAACCATTTTCCTATAATCAACCGGGAAACAATATAATGTCCATTTATATGAGTACACGAGTGGATGCTTCACAGAAATGGATACACAACTTACGTTGCCGAGCATTTGTAAGTTGTTTACCAACTCTATTACTGAGGACCTTGGTTTTTTTCTAAGAGCTCATGCCCAATGATTTTAAACGTCACTGCAAAGTGAAAACTCTTGCATAATGCAAGTCAGTGCTCGTTTATACTTGCTTTATGTGTTTGGTTTCAGTTCAAGGTTTATCCAGTTGAACCCCCAAGAGTGCTGGTTCAAAAGTTTCATAATCTATAGAAGAAACTTAATTTTAGGTTTATAGATAGTTGATTTTTTTAAATTATTGTACAAGATCGTTTGTTTGAAGCATGAAGCTACTTCTATGAGGATCATCTTTCTGAGATCACACTGGGAAGCCAGAATGCATCTATAGGTTAATTGGCTGAAGCAAAAGATCTGTAAATATGAAATGGGGATGTCACCAATACATTTCAAGCCAGCTGTGTAACCTCCTGGCAGCAACTAGGACTTAAAGAAAGTCATCTCAGATTTCCATCTTCTGACATGCAAGCTGCCCTAGTTCTCATTCGTACTGCCGTATTGAAAGAGTGTTTTTATGATTTGGGCCCACTAATCGCATCCCGAGTTAATGTCTCTTTCACTGAAGGCGGCTTTCCCACCTTTTTGCACATGCTGTGGTTCACCCTCTACTGAAAAACCATCCCTCTTTCCTGATGATTTTTATCAATGTATTTCCCCTTTTCACCTTCTATTTCATTTAAACTTTTTTTAAACAGTTATTGCTATGACTATTTGTCTGATTGTTGTCTTTCATCTAATGACTCGTACTTTCCTGTTAGATCTATCTACCACAAATGTAGATGTACACGTTTTATATACTGACCTTATGGCTGCAACCCTGCTTATTTTTCAAAGAATTGATTGGGTGAAATCCTTGTATACCCCTGCTGATTTGAATGAGTGTCACACCAATTAAGGTCTCCCATGTGTGTGCCTAAGATTTAAATTTTTGAAATAAACTCCATCGGTATGCACACTAGAGCTGGCCACACAGAGGTGTATGGAACATGTGTTCTAGTCAGTGCTGCTAACAAGGCCAGTACCAGTTCTGACACCATACTACTTTCCATTTACACTGACCTAATCAGCTCCATGAACAAAAAGAAAATGACTACCCTCATTGTGTTTGATCTATCTGCCTCTTTTGGTTACTTTGATCATGGCGTACTCTTTATAAACCTCGAACAATTAGTTTGGCCTTGCCGGTTCTGCTTTCAGTTGGTTTGCATCTTGCCTGTATTCTTGATGTGCAACGGGAACTTCATATTTAGCTGCACATGTCTTGAATCCCACACTTAGTTGAAGCTGTAACTGAGATTGTGGATGTAATTTGTGCCCTTCCCTCCCAGTTAGCTGCTGTCTCAGCCAATACAACAGCTGTGTACCCACATGATTGGCAGTTCAATTCTGGCACTTTGGTATAAGCTCTGGAAAGAGTAGATATTAATGTGACCAGAAACATAAATTGCCTGATAATAAATCACATCACTTCTGCCCATAACTAGACAGCAATGTGGCCTCTCAAAGTAAGTGGACAAATCTGATATGAGACTAGAGTGCAAATGCCCTCACACCATATGTCAGTCGTTAATTGACTTCTGCGTTATTTGGCAGACTTTTGCTGATTACAGAATTTGCTCAGTAATTTAAAACATGTTAAAGATTCCTGTTGCTAAAATTACCAGACTTAATCTTTGCTGCATTCTGCAACCCAGTGATCTTGATGTCCTTGCTTCTACGTGTGTGTTTGTATATGTGCACAATGGACCTTCTTAATGTAACTATATTGATGCTTCTCAAAAGACAAACATTTTTCTCTCATTGAAATACATGTGATGAGTTCTTCTGAGATTTGCAGAGGCACTCCATAAACTCATTGAACACAGTTTGTTGATGATACATGTGTAGAAAATTATCATTATTTTTCATGGTACCTTTTCGTAGATTTGTGGCTTGCATTTGGTCTTTACTTCCTATTAACTTATGTTTGTAGTATGATGGATCTACAAATACCATTGCAAGTGTTGCCAGGCTACAAGTTAACATAAAGGATGTCAACGATAAGATTCCGTTTTTTCTTGGCATGGATGTCAACGGAAATTATCCCGCTTCCGTGTCTACATATACAAATATAGGGGACTCAGTTGTCAATGTAACGGCTATAGACTTGGACCGAGAGTGGCCGAATAATTTGGTGAGATATACATTTTGGAATTGTTATGATTAAGAATGCAATGTAGTTTTATTTCAATTCTGTAACAGATTGAACTTTAGTGTTTTGAGCAAAGTTTTTTGTTTGCATTGTGCCGTTTATGGTTGATCGCACTCTGCTATAATTAGTCTTTTGGCTGTTTTTGTTCATTTTCTTGTATTTATATCTTTGCATGTATGTCTGAAAACTTGTACAATGCCTTCTAAGATCCTCTCAGAGGCATCTCTTGTGAGTCTACTTGACGTTCAGGAAGATTACTTGCCAGGTTCATCCATGATCATATGCTTGCATAGCTGGAAAAAAGTCTTTATCGAATGTCCCTCTGCAGACTACAGAAACTGACCAAGGAAATGCTATCTTTAGTTAATGGCTGACACCAATTTCAACATTCTGGTCTATATTATATGCTGAGACTGGAGAATGATTCCTGGTCAAATGCAGTGCTTTCACCGTATGGTTATGCTAATGGTCGATTGACCATCTGTACATCGACTTTTTACTGCGCCATGTAATTTTTATGTTCATGCTTTCTGTAAAGCACTTTTCAGTGGCTTCTCATTAAGAGACTTGTTGAAACTGTTACTGGTTAAATGTTTTGTGGCCAGAGCAGACTAAAAACCGTCAAAATGTCACTCCTTGGCTGCCACTCAAACAGATAACTGAGTTTAAAATCTGTATTAAAGTTTACAGGGTTTTACATTTGTAACGATACCCAAGATTTCACCCAAAAATGCTAAGGCATTAGGAGTTGATCATACTCCACATTACTTGAATACTAATTTGATTCCTTTGCATCCTAATGAAGTTATGGTTATTTTAAGATATAAATGAGAAGACCATCGATGAATATTATTAAGTTGTATTAAATATAAACAAATAATTGTATTGTATTGTATTGTATTTGGATATTTATAAAGCGCTTCTAGCGGGAGGGCCATTCAGAAGCGCTCCCAGTGCGAGAGACCCCGAGAGAAAAAGCAAGTTTTAAGAAACTTAAAAGAGGAAGAGACGTTACCTGAGAGAATAGAAGAACGAACGTACGGAGGAAGCTCATTCCAAAGAGCAGGGCCAATGGAGGCAAAAGACCTAGATTGAGCCAGAGAAGTCCTGACACGGGGAACGAGGAGGTCCAAGCGGTCAGATGAACGAAGAGGACGAAGAGAAGCAGCAGAGTGAGGGCGATGAATTAAGTCACATAAATATTTAGGAGCGAAACCAAGTTGAGCCTTACACACAAGGATGAGGACCTTAAATTGGATGCGGGCAGAAAGCGGGAGCCAGTGTAGTTCTTCTATCATAAAGGTGGTGATATGAGAGAATCGAGGAAGACGGGCAATTAATCTAACAGCAGCATTGAGAACGGACTGAAGAGGAGCAAGACGGACTTTAGGAAGACCAATGAGGAGGGAATTGCAATAGTCAAGTCTAGAGCAGACAAATGCATGGACAATTGAAGTGAAAATTGGAGATGAGAGAGAGCGACGGATAGCTCTAAGGCGCCTTAGGTGAAAATAGGAAGTGCGAGTGAGTTTGGAAATGTGTTCAGTAAAGGTGAGAGAATTGTCAAGGGTCACTCCTAGATCACGAACGCTAGACGAGAAAGTTAAAAGCGGAAACCTTTGAGACAGCACAGCAAAGTCGAGTTTTAGAAGTTGCTGAGGAGTGCCAAACCAGATATATTGGGTTTTGGACGAATTAAGGGAGAGGCGATTGCAAGACATCCAGGTATGAAGATCATGAGAAAGAGCTTCGATGCACTGAGCAAGAAGAAGCTGAGAGGAAGGAGGCCCATGGACATAAGCCTGGACATCGTCAGCAAAGAGATGGCCTGAAGCCCCATGGATGGACAGCAGAGATGGGATACCAGCCGTGTACAAAATAAAGAGGAGAGGGCCTAGAACAGAGCCCTGCAGAACACCCAGTTTGATAGGGACCCACAGAGTTCTAGATTCACCAGAGATAACCATCTGAGTGCGATCAGACAGGTATGACCGGAACCACTGGAGAGGGGGGCCCTTCAGACCGCAAGAGGTCTCAAGGCGCTGTAGAAGAATGGTGTGGTCAACCATGTCAAAGGCTGAGGAGACATCGTATAGCGCCAGAAGAGTGAGTTCGGACCTATCAACAGCTGAATAAATTTCAGAAAGCAAAGACAGGAGGGCTGTTTCAGTGGAGTGGTGAGCCCTAAAACCTGATTGAAAGGGAGGTAGAAGTCCAGATTGTTCCAGATAGGGAAGAAGTTGAAGAGAGACAAGGCGTTCAAGGGTTTTGGAGAGAAATGATAGATTAGAGATTGGACGGTAGTTTTGGGGGAGGTTTGTGTCAAGATTGGGCTTCTTGAGTGAGGGAAAAACAATGGCCCTCTTTTGCGAGGCGGGGACACAACCTTCAGAGAGGGACCTATGAAACAGATAAAGCAGAAATGGGGCAAAATCGTCTAAAATGTCACTAAGAATGAAAGGGGGAAGAGGATCTAATTCACAAGAATTTAAATTAACTGATGAAAGAACTGTACGAAGGTCCGAGTACAATATGGGTCGGAAATCATCAAAAACAGAAAACGTTGTGGTAAAGGTCGGTGGAGGAGCATCCGATGTGGAGGCTCTAAGTCGATCAGTCTTTTCCGTGAGCATAGTCAAGAATTCATTTGCGGAGAAGGCAGGAATTTCTGAAGGGCGAGAAGGCCGGCCCAGCAGACCCGAGATGGAAGACCAAAGGCGTCTTGGGTTTTTGAGATTGCGTGAGACCAGCTTCTCCCAGTGAGCAGCCTCCTTGCGATGGTAGAGACGATGAAGGGCACGAAGCTGGGTAATCCAGGCCAACCGGTCATTGGGATCCTTGATCCGGCGAGATCGTCGCTCCAAGCAACGGGTGCGACGGCGAAGTTTATGACAGTCGGCGTCGAACCAGACGGCCAATGGCCGATGACGGGTCTTTACTTGACGACATGGAAGCATGGAATCCAGCAGACCGGTAACGGTGGAGGTGTAAAGATCAAATAGTTGAGGAACTGTGAGAGTGTCAAGTGCAGGACCCGGTGACGAAAGGAGAGTGTCTCTGATAGCGATGCTGAAAGCCTGAGAGTCAAACGATTTCCATCCTCGCATCTTCCGAATGGAGTGGATTGGCTGTAGGTGAACTGAGGGGAGAGTAAATTTGATATACGAGTGATCGGAGATCGTAGGAGGAAGGATCAGAAGGTCCGTAACTTGGTCGTCATCAGAGGTAATGACGAGATCAAGCCATCCACCAAGTTGATGTGTGGCTTGACTGACGTGCAGGCGGAGGCCAAACTGAGTGAGAAGATCGAGGAATCGTAACGAAGTAGGAATGGTGGGGTCCTCCAGGTGAAGATTGAAGTCGCCGAGAATGAGGAGTTGAGTATTGCGAGTGACGAGAAACTCAAGGACAGAGGAGAATTCTTCGAAGAACTGAGGAGTAGCGGCAGCCGATCCAGGTCTGTAAACCGTGAGGAGGGTAACTGAGCCACGAGGCAAGGCGATGCTCAGACATAGAGCTTCAAACGTGGTTGGCGACGTGTCGAGTGAGACTTGCGTGACACGAAGAGATGACCGGAAGAAGGTCACGATGCCACCACCACGCGCCGGACGACCATCAGGGTGAGGTGGACGCGGGCAGTCACGAGAGGAGTAACCCGACGGAGTCGCTCGTAGAATCGGAACGTCATCGGAGTCCTGATGCCAGCTTTCAGTAACAGCGAAAACGTCAAGCTGATCATTTGTATGAACAACTTCAGTGTTATGACAGTTCATATATATATATATATATATATATCTATATCTATCCTATTCCTTACTTAGACCAGCTTGAGATTAACTAATCCATATATTACATCTATATTAACCTCCCTCTTTTCTTTGCTTGTGGCATTGGAATCGTTCTTTCGTATTTTGTCCCAATCGTCAATGTTTCAACACCGCTGACGTGGATTGATGTTGCGATCTCGGCGGATGACTGCTATGGATTCTTTTCTACGTAGAAGTTCTATTTCTCGTAGAATCTTCACCAATTCATTTACTCATATAACTCGCATGTCCAGCATAAAACGAGCTGCGACATAATTATTTCGAAAGTCTGTCAAATCGAAATATTCAGTTTGTACGCCAGTTCACTACAACTCACGACGACCGCTTACCGTCACTTTGCTTCGATACGAACTTAAGACGGAGCATTTGCGTTCTCGAATAACTTCTCTTCTCGAACTCAATTCGATAGAATTCCTGTAAGAATGTCTTACAAGTTCAACAACGTTTCTTCACTTGGGTCGCCACAACAAAATTGTACAATCAAAATGTGGTGTATCAACGTACTACCACAATTATAAGAGTTAAATGACAACGCTTCACAAGACGTACACCATTGCGTTCAGCGTTCGACATCATAACTAAGGTCCCTCCTCAGTGAAGACACTCATTGCGCATGTGCAGCAGCAGATCGATAATTCATGGTAGTTGAAGATTGAATGGATCAATAGACTGTCGCCAACATCGTCTCTTTAGGCTCGTTCTTGTAATACAAGTCCCCGGACCTACCTGACTATTTATATTAAATATATACAACTGGTCATAGTCTCTGGTCACTTAATAAAATTGCATTAGCTAACTATACTAATCAAATCAGCTTATGCAATCACAAACCCACTGTTCATTACAACATGTGACTTAACTAATATACAATAATCTAAGTGTGATGTGTGGGACAGAGGCATCCGTTACAACATTTTAATTACTCAACCTGTCTTTGCTTGTTACTCATCCTCAGAACAACTTGACTGGGCTGAAGCTTTGGAATTCACTGTCCAGTTCTCTCCAGTCTTTAAATCCTTAGATGTCATTCCGATCTAAGCTCATGCTTTTGCCTTCTCTGGCCAAGGTTTCAATCAGTAACAGTCATCACAAGAGCTTCTATAATAAACATGCAACTGCAGCGACATTACTAAGTTTTTAAACACTGCTGATTGTTTTGATGTTTTCTGGTCAGATTTTAACGACAACTTCTGTAAGACAATTGCCATGCATGAGTGAAAACTAGTGTGAGCAAGGGGTTTTGGTGCCATGGCCTGGTTTCTGAAATGCACTTTTTCACTCGTCTGAAATTCTGTTGTCTTTCTGATCTTGACTTCAACCTGTTTGAACTTATTAAAACGACCTACTAGAATTGACTGGTTTTTGCAAATAGGTGATTGTTTACTATTACCGTACAAGGCTGCTACATTACCGTTAAAGAGTTAGGTGAGATTTAACTGTGTACCAAATGTTTTTAGATTACGTATTCTTTTGATTTCAACGTTGGCTGTTCTGATTCCAACTGTTCAACCATTTATGAGAAATTCACCATTGACTCTGTCACTGGGGAAATAAAAGCAAACAGTCCTAGCTTCGACCCAAACAAAGTGGCTGGCTACACGCTTGGAGTTATTGCTCAGGATGGTTTACCTGGCATGACTCGCAACAGAGGTAAGACTTTTCGATGTAGACTTTTCGATGTATTATCTATACTACGTTTGAATCTTAGAACTGACACAGCATTAGCGTAGTGAGGCATCAGTCATGGTCACATATAAGTGATGTCAGTAAGTAAGCCACAAACCTAAGGTCAGTTTGTTTTGTGTGTATATATATATGTATATATATATATATGTGTGTGTGTGTGTGTGTGCCTCACTAATGAAACCTGTTGAAATTCTTAGGCATGTATTACATTCGTTAACTTTAAGCATAATGCATTGCATACTAAATTTATACAAATTTTAAAAAGGTAAATTGGAGCACTTGCCATTTCATCAACATAATGAATATGGAATAATTAAGTTTAAATTTAGCTTATTTTAGTTTCTAAATTATGAAACAATGGATGTAAAAGATATTAAACATTCTGGATGATGAAGTTAGAGTTCAATAACTTGTAGCAATAATGAAGGATTTTGATAAGCTTATTGATTGTAGTAAGTGCTTAGTTATATTGGGTTGTTCATCTTATGCTGAAAGGCGTAGCAAAGTTAAGCATTGCCACTAGTGTGGTTCATACTCAGATATATGTGACTGTTTATGGACTGTGTCTGGTGCCAGCCCAGCAGGGATCAGCCAGTCCAAGTTGTGAGGTCAAATAAGGGCCACAGTAATGCAAGATTTTGGTTGATTGCTGTTGCTTTGTTTGATATCAACTGAAAGATCCTTTGACCTGGAGACCTTGTCCTTTGACCTTGAGACCTTGTCCTTTGACCTTGAGACCTTGTCCTTTGACCTTCTGAGAAGTTTATGTGGAAGCATGTAAAGAAATGTGTTACCTTGACATTTACAATATTTTACTTCATGTGACTTTTGTTCTGTGTTATTTTAAGCATATACCAGGGTTAGTGTTAATGTTATTGGTACAAGTAAGACATCACCAAAGTTTAACCGTAATTTCACTGGAACTGTTGCTGAAGGATCTGAGTACGACACGACTGTGGTGTTTGCAAATGTTACTCTTAACGCCACTTTTGGTAAGCACATTCTTTATGGTGTCTGAAAATAACTTCTTGAGGTTCTTGTTTGTGTCTTAGAAATCTGCATCTTAAGTTGAAGTTATTTAAATAAAATACAATATTAATCAACCGAAAAAGCTCGTTCACCAAGAACAGTTCTTTACCAGACAAAGATAATCAGATGACCGCAGTGAATAATGATAAGTCTGGGGAATAAGAACTGATTTTAAGTATTGTGACTGGTCAGAGTTCAAAGTTTTATAAACAGTGAGCCCCAATTTGAAACCAATTCTTTGCTGAACGGGAAGCCAATGCAAATATTTAAGCACAGTGGTTAGATGTTCAAATTTTGATGTATTAGTTATAGCTCTAACGAAAGAGTTCTGAACTCTCTGCAGATTCAGCATGTTTGACTTGTTGTTACCAGTTAGAAGCGAGATACAGTAATCGAGGCAACTGGAAACCAATTTGCTTATGGTTTAAATAAATATGTTACCAATAAACATAATATAAATAAATATTGATGGTTTGATACATAAGCCAATTGTTTTGAATGAACCATTGCTGTTTTCGATACTCACAATCTTGGAGTAGGCAAATCTGAATTGGTCATTGATTAGGTACGAGCAGCCAAACTTCTCAACATTTGGTTATGTTTGGGATGGGCAGACAGCAAAGAAGTGGCATTTCCAGTTTGGTGAAAAACATCAAAATTATCTCTAACATTTTGCATGGGATGATAGAACTCAAACCTGGTATCTACAGGTAAAGTTATGTTGTCTATTAACTACTGCAGTGGCATTTTAGTCCACACACTCAATCAGTGTATTTCAGAGATATCATTGCAGACATGGGCACATAACGCCTAATTCTGCATGTCACGAATGAACTTATCCATATATGATGACTTGCAAACGCTGTTTACTTCCAGCGAGAGACACGGTAGAACTGAAACAACGCCAAAGTTATGAGCAGCATGTGCCAGCTGAACAACTGAGTCACCCAGTTTCAATGACTTAAGCCGATCAATTTTTTAAAGTTGCTGTGAGGTGCCCAGTAGCAGAATTAAAGTTGCTGTGAGGTGCCCAGTATTCAGTCTTTGATGGGTTAAGTAGGAGTTTATTAGCCACCAGATCCAAGACTGTACCTCATCAAAGACAGCAGACAACAGCTGCACAGATGAGTCACAAGACTGTCAAATGAAATGTAGATTTGAGTATCATCAGCATTGAAATGATATCCCAGCAAATGATTATCCAGCAATGTTCCTAGTGGTGTGGTGTATAATGTAAACAAAAGATGACCAAGCTCAGAACCTTGTGCATACCAGCAAAGTACTAGATGAATAATTACCATTGAAATACACTGATTGAGTGTGTGGACTAAAATGCCACTGCAGTAGTTAATAGACAACATAACTTTACCTGTAGATACCAGGTTTGAGTTCTATCATCCCATGCAAAATGTTAGAGATAATTTTGATGTTTTTCACCAAACTGGAAATGCCACTTCTTTGCTGTCTGCCCATCCCAAACATAACCAAATGTTGAGAAGTTTGGCTGCTCGTACCTAATCAATGACCAATTCAGATTTGCCTACTCCAAGATTGTGAGTATCGAAAACAGCAATGGTTCATTCAAAACAATTGGCTTATGTATCAAACCATCAATATTTATTTATATTATGTTTATTGGTAACATATTTATTTAAACCATAAGCAGAATGTAGAAAGACACATATTCGTTTCTAAACAATTTTTATGTTCACACTCTAACTCTATTTTAAGTGGTTATGAGATACAGCATTTTTACCCTTAAGGAATGAAATGGACCAAAGCTAAGAAAAAATACCTGGCTGGGACCAGAACATGAGCTAAAACTATCTGGCATGCAACGGGTTAACAGCATACACCAGAAAGATTTTAGCCCTGAGCTTGAGACAGATACATGTTGTAGGAAACTTCTCATGTATATATATATATAAATATATATATATATATATATATATATAAATGAGTTCGATTTCACTTATCAGGTGAATTGATGTGTGTCCATTTGCTCATTGGTGTGACCATTGCTACGGAAGTACTTGATTGTGAACAGTTTAGTTTATTGGATGCTGAAACCATGTGACAGATTTCACTGGAATTGTGTGTGGAAATTTCTTGCTAGAATGCTGCTGTATAAATGTTGAGATCCATGTGTACTTAGAATAATTGAAAAATAAATGCCAATAACTTGGTTTTCACTAGCATCTGGCAATTCCGGTTTGAACAGCGAGGAAGGTATGAAATGAAACTTGGCATCAGGCATGCTGCTGACCTCTCATCGATTATTCAGAAGTTGATTGCTTAAAAATATGCAAGCATGCATGACATTTTTCTCAATTCTTTTTATATTACTTATTATTAGGTTTACATTCTGCAATGCTTATTTTTTTACTGTTCTTTATAATACTAATAAAAATGGCATGCAGACATTAAACATTCATGTACAAATTCATGAAGTTTCTCAAATTTTGATTTGGAAATCAGGTGATCATTTCATAAGCTAGGATTTCTTTTTCATAAGCTAGGATCCCTCGATATTCCAGACCACATATATAATTGGTTAGTCAATTATTTTCAGGACCGTAAGCACATCACCAGATTCCAAGGGGTTGTATCACAAGTAGCATCTATTAATGCTAGTGTTGTCCAAGGTTCAGTGGTTGGCCCTGAATCTTACGATGTTGCGTCATCTGATCTTCACCCTAAATATAGTTTTAATCATCTTGTTAAATATGCGGATGACACTTATTTAATAGTAGGGTCATCACATATTCGAACAGTTGTTGAAGAATATGATCACATTGCGATATGGGCTAAAAACAATAACCTCAAGTTAAATCCAACCAAAACCCGTGAGATAATCTTCTCCAAACGGGGTCAGAAAGGGTTAAACATTCCTCCCATCATTCAGGGAGCAGAAAGAGTTGTTACTCTTAAAGTTCTAGGGGTAACCCTTAGCTCCAATCTCAGTATGTCTAAACATGTTGACAAAGTCTTGACATCAAGTTCCACCTCCCTGTATGCGCTCAGAGTTTTGAGAGACCAGGGTCTGTCCCCTCAAGCTTTGCATGATGTAGCAAGGGCTACCACTGTTTCTCACCTTTTGTATGCCTCTCTGGCCTGGTAGGGTTATACCAGCAAATATGATAGGGATAGGATAGAACGCATGTTACATCGAACCATATGCAGAGGTTTCCTTCTGCCCTCCATCCCAAGTTTGGATAACATGATTGATGCTGCAGATGCTGGCTTATTTAAAAGAATCTGTTGCCAGCCTTACCATGTCCTTTGTGGTATTTTTCCTCCCCCACGACATAATAACTACGACTTAAGGACAAGAACTCACAAATTTACTCTTCCAGCTAAAGATAAATGTAATTTTATTCCTCGTGTTTTGTTCAAAGATGCTTATTAATTAACACATCCCTTTATTCTCCATTCTATTATCATGCTTCTGTAATCTGTAATCTGTTGCGTTATTGTCAACTGGATTTGTTGAATTAAACGAATATTGATTGATTGATATTGATCATGATCTCTGTGATTTTTACATCTGCTCGTGTTACAGTACCACTATGATTTGAGAAAGTTTTAGAAAAGTTGACAAACCTTAAAAAAAGTTAACAGTTTCCTTTAATTCATTATGTTCCATGTGAGATGATGAATATGACGTTAATAATCAACATGGTAAAATGTCGGTTGTTTAGAACTCAAATTCTTGTAGATATGCTGTTTAACGCTTTGACAATGAGCTGCATTGGTTTCCCAGTCACTTTTAGTATATACCCTTGTCATTAATATGTTAAACAAACCTTTTCGAATTTTTCTTGTTGCTGTTTGTATCATAATCATTCATTTACGTGATTCATAGATAAACTTATAAGTTTTAAAGAGTTGTTGCACCTGCACATATAGTTCAAGGTTCACGGTCGTATCACTTAATGGTATGGTATAATTAGGGTGTTGATTATGATGAACATCATATCTTATGTTTATGTTGATTGGCAAAATGTTGCTGGTGATTGAAATAAGAATGGCAGTTTAAGCCTATGAGTATTGTGATGATTTTTAAAGTCATCAGATTTTGCTCATTGTAGATGTGGCTCCTCAGTATAACATTATGTCGGGCAATGACGGACATCGCTTTGCTGTCAATTTCAGTTCTGGTCGGGTTTATGTTGTTGGAGACCTTGACACCCTCCAGCATCCAGTAGGTGGTCTAAAGGGTTTTCTTACATTGATCAGCTAACAGTTTTCGAATGATGTTTTAAGTGCAAAAAATCTGTCGTGTCAGTGTGTTATTTAGTCTAAAATAGACTATTAGTCATTTTAGTCTTTTAGTCTAAATGCATATTCAGCTTTCTTTTTATCTTAAATAGGTCATAGATACTTTATTGCAGGGGTGGGCCAACTACGGATTAGTCCTTTTAGTCTAAATGCATATTCAGCTTTCTTTTTATCTTAAATAGGTCATAGATACTTTATTGCAGGGGTGGGCCAACTACGGATTAGTCCTTTTAGTCTTTTAGTCTAAATGCATATTCAGCTTTCTTTTTATCTTAAATAGGTCATAGATACTTTGTTGCAGGGGTGGGCCAACTACGGCCCGCGGGTCATATCTGGCCCACCAACACTTTTTATCCGGGTCACACAATTCCTCAGAAAATTGCAAAATCACAAAATTCAGACTCTGAGAAATTTTACTCATGTGATGCTGCATTTCTACTTACTATTCCGGTCTCGTCTTTCATAATAACTATGGGTTATGGGAAATGCATGTTCACAGTTGCATACATCTCGATAGTAACAGCCAAAGTATATTAAATTTAAAATAAGTGTTAGTTATTAAAAGTTTAAAATTTGTTACCCGGCTCTCCGAATTTTTTTGGCGTTTAATGTGGCCCAATGTCCAAAAAGTTTGCCTACCTCTGCTTTATCTTGTGTATTAGGTCATATAACTATTTTTAATGTATAATATTCATTCTTCTCCTTTGAAGTCTTTTAGTCTGCTTGGCAGTAGTTCTTAATTTAAGATAGGAGTTTAATTATGTGACTGTTTGTGGCATCCTGTTTAGCTCAGTTTTTGTGGTTGAAAACATGTGCTTACAGTATCTTGTGCATACTGTCACTTTGCATTTAAGTAGGCCTACATTTCTACAGTATTTTTTAAATCTGCCTTCTAGTCCTCAAATTAGTTTGTCAAGTTTTTGGAGTAGTCCCATGACCAGTTCTTGAATTTTATATACAGTATGTCATGTGTAGCCTAGGTATTTGGACAATGCCAAATCTTGAGTGACATGCTGCTTTTGACTGGAAACCAAGGATTCAGTCATGTAATTTGTTAGAAAATTCAAAGTAGCATTAATTGATTGATTGCTCCATTGATCAGAACAAACCTGGGAACATAACTAAGGAATATCTGATTGTGGCATGGTTGAACTGCATAACTGGCTAGCAGAAGGTGCCACTGAATGTGCCCTTAGTAGACCACCCACTGAATTTGGTAACACGTGCCAACAGTGATCATTATGCTTTTGTTAGAGTAGCATAATGATTTGTGAAAGATTTGAAACATTTGACAAGTTTGCCTTAAACTCTAAGGTTTTTTGGCTTTCTTAATTCATATATCATTGGAAGTAAAATTCTTCCTGAAATCTACTACCAAAATTGGTCAAAGAAGCAGCTGAAGTTGCTGCTGGTTTCTAAAGATGTTGTGACACATAAGTGTGATGTTATGTTGGTTTTAATACTTTTCAGTATTTTATTCTTGCACCAAAGTTCAGACCCTTTGTCGTGTCGTAAAATAACAGTGTAATGTGACTGCAGAATTTCAGATTAAGTATGAAAGTTAGTTTTGCTTAAAAATGTTGAACTTTATATCGGATGAAACCACCAGATTGTGTGTCCTTCGTTATGCAAATTGGGTGGTAATACCTTTCCTTTTCTTTGCATTAATAACAAGTGCAAAACAATTGTCCACACTTTTACAAGCAACAGCAAAAACAAAATTCACAGTGACCGTTAAAGGGACAATCAAATAATGCAATATTCTATGACAGCTTAAAAATCAAAGATTTCATTTCATTTAAGGAACATTTATATAGCGCCCCTTCAAGGCTGTCTACTCAGGAGCGCTCCCAGTTCAGCCACGGCTAAAGAGAGCAGTCTTCAAATTAGTATAAAAAGTAGTAGAGTGATCTATAGGGACAAGACGGAGCGCTATTGGGAGCCCGTTCCAGGTCATAGGGCCGGCAACAGAGAAGGAGTGGTGCTGCATGATTGCGGTTCGCGAGCGAGGGACCATGAGTACAGCTTGATCAGCTGATCGAAGGTTAGATCGCCGCTGGACAACAGATGTAGGGCGACAGAAACCCTGTAAGTATAGGGGCGCGAGTCCCTCCAAGCAGCGCCTAACAAGCGAAGAAACCCTATATGTGATTCGTAGTGGGAATGGAAGCCAGTGTAACACATCCCTCATAAATTCAGAAACCCGGCCATGTTTAGAAATACAGCCAATGAGGTGCGCAGCCACGTGGAGAACCCGATCCAGGCACCCAACCCGGACAGGTGGGAGGCCAGTATAAAGTATGCTACACAGTTCAAGAAAAGATTTACAGCATTTGGTAGAGCAGTCAGAGTAGTTATGGTAATAACAACACTGTAGTTAGCTGATTAAAAATAATGCTTGCTGCAGTAGATAAGAAAGTCTATTATCAGGGCTGTAGTCGAGGGTATACGCGGGTATACAGCATGTACTCACCTCTAGAGACCGTATACTGACCTCACAAAATATTTATATTTATTTATATTAAAATACTGTAGCGTATACTCACAAAATACTGTAGCGTATACTCGCCTCTAATTTGTTTCAGAAAACTAAGCGGTAGCGTGTACTCACCTCTAATTTTGCCACTACAGCCCTGTCTATGATATATGGTGTAGTAGAAATGCTGAGGTTTCCTAAGTGGAAATCGGTCAGATGCTTAACAGTGGCTAAGATCTGTTGAAGTTTTAGCAGAAGTGTGACCCCGATGAAGAAATGGAACCAACTGTCTCTAACTAGAAAAGCTGCAAAATACTGTTTTCACTAAGATAATGAATATTTGCATTCAATAAATACATTTGTACCTTAGGTTGATTGTAATACAAACTGTATTACTCTGCATGCTATATCAGGCCAAATTCTATTATTAAAGACATTGAATTTAATTTTTAATGTTTTTTCAGAAAATTCACATTCTGTATATAATGGCACGAAATAGATAAATTGCGAACAGCTGGTCTGTTACACGATGGTCTTTAATTTCAATCTGTTATTGTTTTGTTTTTACAGACTTACACTCTTGGCTATCGTCTCTTTGATGGCGCTGTGATAGACACAACATTCATCTTCGTAACTGTTGCCCGGTCAGCAATGTATAAGCCTCCTGTCTTTAATCAAGTGGTTTACGTCAGCAATGGCACATACGTTGAAAAGGATTCTGATGCAGTTAACAAAGTCATTGCACTGGTGTGTTCTTCTATGTGTTCTGAGCTGTTATTTCATATCTTTTCAGCTGTAATATGGTTGAATCCATTAACAGCTGTTATGCTGGTGTTCTGTGCAGGAGTGTGACAGGACAAAAATCTCCCAGATAAAATGTCCCATGGACAGAAGGTACCAGATGATCTGGTTTGGACAAAATGTCACAAGATATAATTAAAGGATACTTTATCCGAGTACCTCTGATAAATGTAGCTAAGTATCTAAGGCTTTACCCTGTTGCAGATAATTTTATTTTATCTAGGTTCACAGGACGAAATTAAAGTAGTAAAAGTGCTTCCTCCTTTGATTTGCAGGTCATATGTGGGACTTTTATTATCAAGTATTGAATGATCTGCCTAATGTAGAAATGCAATGAGCATGCTTATTGAAAAGAAAGAATAGGTTTTGGGGTTTAGGTTTTATTTTTCCCCCCAGAACTGTCGCAATGTACAGAATATTTAGTTGAGTTCAGTGCCATGGTGCCAACTGGTGCAGCATGCTATGTGCAAACGTCACTGTTGCTGCGATGTTAATTGATTAGAATTGTGTTTTGCAATTAAAAATGAAAACAAAAGTCTAATATCCTTTCAGAGCCACAAAAATAGCATACTTAAGTACATAGTATGGGTCTCTCATAGGTTTTAGTTTTTTAAAGTAAAAACCAAAACTTAAAAATCTATTTCTTGCACTATGGACCCAATGCTTTCAATAACTCTGTTGGAATCGCATGGGACATTTTATCCGGGACGCTTCATCTGGAATGTTTGTTTGGGAGTATTTTATCCTCTTACCTGCAGGAGTTGTTGAATTCTTTTTGACAAGACATCAGCCCACAAGTCTTCCTACCTTTGCAGTGCTTGCTTGGATTACTTGATTGCTTTTAATGTAATTCTGCTTCATAACCCATAGTCCACAGTTTTATGCAGTTTTTTTATGATATTTGGACCCTTGTCCACGACTAAGCTTTGGCTACCAATGTTTTAATGAAGTCTGACAGATATACAGGCACAGTACATACATCAGTCGGCCTTTCAGTTGTTTAATTAAAAATTTCAGGTGCTCATTTTTAGATTAGATGAATGCATTTGTCAGTTATGTTTTTATTATATTTAAGTCTATATTTAAGTATTGTCTTTGCTAACTTTCTTGCAATTGTTATACTATTTATTGCTATGTTTGATGGTATTGTGTGCTGCTGATGTGATAACGTTTGAAGCGGTCAAACTGATTTTCCGGTAATGGACGTCTTTGGTTGAACTGGTTCTTGGTGGTATTCTCAGTGTAGACATATCACCTGGCCAATACACTATTCATTTGTTGCATAGCTGACATTGTGAATAACAAACATGCTACTTTATGCGTCACGTCATCTTGGTCATCTTGGGGGTGACCATGTCAGATTGCCTAGGATTTAGTACCCATGTAAAACAAATATGCATCAGGGCGAGCCAGTCACTATACGCAATTCGTTGCTTAATAGCACACGTTCTCTCAGGGAGCAGACTACATGACGTCGTTCGTGCGACCACGCTCGCCTGCCTCCTGTACGCTTCCCCTGCCTGGTGGGGTTTGCGAACGCTGAGCAGCGCTCCCGTCTGAGTGCGCTTACTAGAAAGCTGATCCGGTTGGGGTACCTGCCCTCTGATATTGGCCCCTACGATGCCCTCTGTCAAAAGGCTGATAATGCCTTATTCTCCGCCGTTCTGAGTAACCCAGGTCACGTTCTCCATGCTCTGCTCCCCCCTGTGAGGGCGTGCACTTATGATCTCCGCCCGCACCCGCACGACCGGGAAATCCCTAGAGCCGATATGATGACCCGTAGGATTAGGTGTATTGATGACCCGTAGGGTCATCATATCGGCTCTAGGGATTTCCCGGCTCTAGGGATTTCCCGATATGAGCCGATATGATGACCGTAGGGTCATCATATTCGCTCATATCATATTCATAAGAATGTTATATACCTAATCCAAACTTTATTAGTTAAATCTAACTTAATTTCATCCTCACCAGCTTATCATCATTTTACTTATCTATTGGGGTTTCATCATAAGAATGTTATATACCTTTTCCAAACTTTGTTAGTTAAATCTAACCTAATTTCATCTTCAACTAATCATCATTTAACTAATCAATTGGTTTTCCTTATTCTGTTTATTGTGCCTCGTTTTGCATGCTTGTGTTTTGTAAGCCGCAGTGCATCTGCAAGCGGTTCAATAAAGAACATACTTACTTACTTACTTACGTAATCTCTGCCATTTAACCCTTTGACGCACACCTGGGGTCTATTGGACCCCAGCGATGGCAGTTTCTTGATAACTACGTCGATACAAATAGTAAAAATCTGATATATTTCTAATTCCTCAGATATTCATCCCCCTACATTTGTGGATTACTTTGAAGAGATTTATGTTTTTGGTTAAAGAGTAAAAAAATCAAACAGACACCTCCGGCATATTTAGCATACCTGGGGTCCAACAGACCCCACGCTGTAACATTGATAGTCTCATGACGCATTGACTATTGCATAATCTCGTTTCATCAATAATGGAAAGACTTGTACTTCCATGAAACAAAACTGGAAGAAACATAATGATAGACAACTCGGCTTTGACCAGAAATCAAAATTTCAGACAGCACCACAAGCCCGGTAAAAGCGCTGTTTAATCTGTCTGCGTACGTTTGAATTACTGATTATTGTTCATCACAATAAAAAATTTCTTACTGTGAATATAACATCATACCATGATCCAAACATGTTGCATAACTCCATGCACTCTCTCCCACCTAAACTAGGATCATTCATTTCCATGTTCTATTAAAATTGTAGAACTGGGGGCCGTGTTATCGATGGGGTCCATTAGACCCCAGGTGTGCTAAATGTGTTGGATCGGAAGGTGTGCGTCATAGGGTTAATCCAGAATATACGTGTTCGTCTAGGTTAAAGCCACCAGCCGAGACAGTTCAGATGTTACCTACAGTCGGGTGCCACAGACAGAAAATTTTAACATCAATCCTCAGTCTGGCAGCGTGACGTTGTTGAAGCCTTTGAGCCGTGATGAGCCTGATGGTTATGCCACGTGGCAGTTCAATGTCAAGGCCACAGACAGTTCAAATTCTGAAGGATATGCTGTGGTCAGCCTTGTTCTGAAAGATATCAATGATCACAGTCCGGCATTTGACACTTGCTGTCTCTTGGGAATCGCACCAGAAATTCCATCTCAAAGTAAGAATTCTTTTATCTGGTTTATTCTTCCTGTTAAATGTTTTGATACTTTTATTATAAGGATATTTATAGGAAAGCGGAATGTGGACTGTCAACACTTCCTCTTCTGTCAATACAGTCCTACTGATCTCAGTTGTATTAGGCCTAATTACGTCTAATTAATTGTTCACTGTTTCAATTAACTCTATGTATAGGTATCTATCTGTATGGTATTCGGTAGCCTTAAATCAACGCAAAACACCGTCTGAAACGTCTTCAGTATCTTTGTTAAGAAAAATTACAAAAATCTTCAAATTATAATACACAGTTCAAATACTGAGTCAGCAACACTTTTTCTACAAAACTTAAAACATCAACTGTGGGCAGAAATCTTTGCGAGCTTAAAACACGTGTGTTTGCTATGCTTGAGTGAAATCTAATTATCTATGCACAGCGGCAGCTGAGGCAACTGTGCTCGACAGGCCGTGCACCATGCTAAGACAATACATTCAAACGTTATATATTTATCATATATGTATATAATATATATATATATATATATATATATATATATATATATATATATATATATATATACAATACTAATGCAAAGTGAACTAAATATATGATGCAACATCTCACACTGAATTAGAGCTTGTTCTCAAAACTGAGTTGACATTGACAATTGTGAAATATGGCAAGGTTTTAATTAGGTACTAAATCTTGCCTGAAGTGAGCTTAAGAAACTGCTTTTGGTACAGCTTTGATTAAGTTTCAGTCAATTCTGTCTGCCAAGTGAACTTAAAACACATTGGTCCAAGGCACAATATTTATGCATTCAGGACCTTGTGTCTAATAGTTTTAGTTTAATAATGTTAATGCTGTTAGCACAGCTGATGATGGAAGTCAGGAAATGTGGCCAACTCAAGGGTCTTTTGTCCTGAAATTTGACCTTAATTCATTTTAAGAGCTTCTAAGAACTAAGTTATTTGAATTTTTCAGTTTGAAGGTTAGACATGCTTACTTTTTGGACCTTTATTGGTCAGCTAGATTGTAATTTTTTGCCAGCTGACCTACATAGTAGGAAGGGAACTTGTATGGATGAAACTTGAAGTTTAATTTGCTTGTGAATTAAGAGAACTTGAATTGGTTAATTCAGATATGATGTTATGTATTTGAGACTATATTGATAACGTGAGACCATTGGTTAACGGTGAAAATGTAATTCATTTTGATTTAATTCTTTACTTGAACATCAACATCTTTTCTGTTTGTTAACAGGTTCACCTGTTTTGCAACTCCAGGCCTTTGATCCTGATAATGGACCAAATGGCACAGTAACATATAGTTTTCCACCTGGACAATCTTCTCCATTCTCTATCTCCCGTGATGGTTTAATTACTGTGGCTAGCAGGTTAAACTATTCAACTCAGAACCGTTATGCCCTTACTGTACGAGCAACTGATGGTGGAAACCGACAAGGTACTGTTTTATCTGATGATTGTCTTGTAACTCTTGCAGTGTCTTGTAACTCATTCTAACAACTGGTTACAATTGTTAGAATGTGAACAAATTATGGTTCACCAATCTTTAAATGTTATACAGAAACAAAGAGGTTATCATTTGTGCCTTTGGACAAGCTTCTAATTGACAAGACAACTACATTTATAAAGATGTGAATTGTTTTAGAATTCTTTATTTAAAATTACATTTTGGTCATTCCATAAAAAATCAGCAAGACTTCCCACCACACGATCTAAGAAATTCATAAATGCAACTGTTAAGATTAACCTGCAAAGTTAAGTGCAGACTTGGCTTTAAAAGCTGCTTTAGAACTGGTGCATGCATCTATATGTAGCGCAGTGCTGTATCTTATATGATAGCCCACTTGCTTTACGTGGACCAGCTCTAGTTCATTCTGAATTCCAATGGAGTTAGGACTGCCAAAGCTGCATGTATTCCTGAGCTGTTGTGGCATGAATCGCAGTATCAATCCATAGAAGAACTGAGTACAAGATTTTGCTAATAATGTGTAACAGTTTTGCATGTGATCTCTTCTTCAGTCTGTGTGATTTCCTTGTTTCTGTTCTTTAACTTCCACTATGCTCTGCTCAGTAGTTCTTTAAAGTGGTTACATAAATGTTCTACATTCATGTCTGCTTAATTACGTGCTGGAATTCAAAATACAGTTCAGTATTTGTAAGTACAGTTTGATATTACCATTCATCTGGTTGTTGTATTTTGTAGTGGATCAGCAGATTGTAATAATGGTGGAAGATGCGAATGACAATCCTCCGATTTTTGCAGCGCCAAAACGATATAATGTAACAATTCCAGAGAATATGGAGATTGGGTCTTCTGTGTTAGTGCTTGTGGCTACAGATGCTGATGTTGGTATCAACAATACCCAGTTAACATATTCCATCAGCACAGGTGCAGATGCAAACTACTTCTATGCTGATTCTATCTTCACTGCTGGAACTGGGGTTATCAAAATTAAGCAGGTATGTTCATCACTCTGAGTTATAGAACCTCAGTACCAGTAATAATAAAGAGACAAAACTTGACCTTATGAAAACACCTGTAGTGCCTCTGTAGGCTATGAGCAGTGCTGATGTGCAGCATCAGTGATTGATAAACTGACTGACTACCTAAAAATCTGTCTCAGCACGGTGAGAACTCATCATGGCAATACATACAACAGGATAATGGCATATTGAAAAATGTTTAGAAAAGGTGTTTAATCCAGGTCTTAGGCCAATGCAGACTCTGGAGAGCAAACATATACAATAGCAGCCAATAGTCTCACCTGTAGATTACCAGTTTTACTGTGAACTGCTTTAATGCTGCAAGCAGCAGAAACTTAGTATAGAGAAATAAAATGGGCTAACTAAGAGACTGAATATTTTATTAATTCTTCTATGACTTTCATATCACTTTTGTTGCTCGGGTTTATGCTTTTCATCCTATCAGTTGTATTGTGATAACAAATTGTAGCGTAGAAACAATTGTTGATCTATATTGATTAATAACCATTCTTAATTGAGATAGTGTAAAATGAAATTTTTCAGTTTTATGAAATTTATGAGTTTCTACAGAAAGCTTCGATTTCAGTTTTCCCTCAAACCAGTTCCAATGACCCAGTGACCCATTGACCCAATGACCCAGTGACCCATTGACCCAATGACCCATTGACCCAATCTATTGATTGCTGTTTTATAATAGTATTGCTGCTCTTTGTTTATTCTGTCTTTGTTGTCAGCGGTTTGAGGTCTTACACTTTTAGTTTAAGGCTTCATTGTGTTATGAATTTTGGACATAGGTAAGATTGGTGCTATAAAGCTTCTCTAAAAGTATTGTGTACATGGATTTCAGACAGATAAATTTGTTAGAAAATCTTCAATTTCAGATAATCGACTTTGATACTTCAAAAAAATCGACTTATTCATTCACTGTGAACGTACGTGACCCGGATCCAGCGCATGTCGACACGGCTTCGGTCGTGGTCACGGTGTATGATGTTAATGATAATGCTCCAGTGTTTTCACCTACAGACTTCTTTCGCAACATTTCCGAATCAGATGCTGTTGGCACTTCTGTGGTCAAAGTTACTGCAACAGACAAGGACTCTGGAAACAATGGAAAATTTTCGTATGTTGAATTTTTGTCGTGAAGCACACTTCAAGATCATATAGAAAAACTACCGTAGTACTTATTATTTTATGAATATTTATAAAGTGCAAGTTAATATGCGCTATTTGTAGCTCGGTGGTGCAAACAAGTAAGTCCTGAAGCTGTCAATCGAGTTTGACGAGCAGCGCCTCGCAGTAGCATTTCCGGATCACACTATGTCATAGCTCTGTAAATGTTTGTTATGTAAGTGTGTTGTTTAAGTAAGATTTAATTGTGGCAGAAATATGTTAAGATTTTGAAATGTTTCTTTTAATCAAATAATTTTCTATTGTCATTTGATTTGGCACCAGTGAATTACACTTCTTCTATTCTGGGATGTCGAACTTGCCAGCACATAGCTGTGTCAACAACTACAATGCCAAGCTGCTCTGTCTTTAGTCTTCCACCATGCTGTATGAAAGCAAGAGTTAGCAAACTTTGGAAAAGGTCGTCAGGTCCTTCTCTCTATGACTCTGTTTCAAGTGGTCCTAACCTGGTCACGTTGTCTTCTTCAGTCCTTTCGGGAACTTGTTCATTCTGGTCAATAGGGTTCAACATTGGTCTTCATCTTCTGGAGCCCGTGGGCGATGTGTCTGAAAAAGCTCAGTTTGCATTTCTAGACTATGGCAGAGACTGGCACTGTTCCTATTCTCGTCCTGATTACCATGTTACTGACGTAGTCTGTGTAGGAAATCTAGAGGATCCACCTGAGGCGCCACATGTTGAAGTTGTTCAACTTCTTATTTTGGGCATCAATGATCATCTGTGGTTTACACGCTGGTAATTACAAGTGCATGCCCATCTGACCAATAAGAATTTACGACTTGCATTTGAATTCTATATAAATGATATTTCCCATTGCTGGGATTTGTGCAAGTTTGTCATTACTGTGCAAACATTGTCTAAATGTGGAAATAATATTGCAAAGTTCTACAAATGATTGTTAAACTGTCATGGGCCTAACAGTACTTATCTCTCCTGTATCTCAACGTCCTTTTCAGGTCCTGCTTCTACCAATTGCAATCATATGGTACAATCTGTCATTCATTGCTGAAGTAACCCTCAGTCACTAGCTGTTAGTGCACCTGGATTACTGCAATTCAATTCTTGAAGGCCTGTCATAGTTCTATTTGGGCCAGCTATTGTCCTTCCTAAACTGTGCTACTCAAGTCATAGTCTACAAGCCAAAATACTTGCATATATCAGAATACATGTGAGAGTTACTACGCTGGATTCCTGTTGCCAAACAAATTTCCTACCAGATCTTGCTGTCACATGCCTCAGTGTTGGATCTGTGTTCCAGTCTCAAATCAGCTGGGTTGGCAGTCATGGTGCTCTGCTACCTGTGGAGAAAGGCAGGTGCCATGATTCCACACTTCAACTCTAGCCCATTGTGCCATCCTTTGTATATGACAATCCTCTTGGATCAGTCTCCTATTGTCTTCATGTACTGATGCATTTGACTAATTGATGTGAACACTTGTGAACTGTCTTAAAACGTGTTTGCTTGTGTGGGAAAGACAGACATGTTCGCCTCACTTTTTATGATGTACTTATAAGGCAGTACACACACACACACACACACACACACATACTGGTACATTGACCTTCATATGATTTAGTGTTAAATGTGTGTTTGCAGGAGTAATATGTTATTATATTGCACCCAAATACAAGATGAAATGTTTGGTTTCCGTGTGCATGTTACAGGTATTACATTGACTACCAATACACTGACCAAAAGTTTAACTTTCAAGTTGATCCTGGGTCGGGTGAAGTGAAGATCCGGAATAGACTGGACAGGGAAACCAAACGTGATTTTAAAGTTCACATACTTGCCATTGATCAAGGTAAAACTAAATCTAAGTTACATGATAGATAATGTGAAACCTGAGCCTTGTAAAAGCTCAGAATGCCAGTTTATTCTTTGCAATGTTGGTTGTTCTAAGTACCGGACTAAGTCATTCAGCACCATTCTCTCAGAAAAATATACAAGTATACAAAGCACATTTAACACTTTAACGTGCCTCTCTATGCAAACCTAAACAGTTAGATGTTCGAGGCCTTGCTTGTGTTTGTCTCTTGTGTTTGTCTCTTGGGTTTATCTCTTGTGTTTGTCTCTTGTGTTTGTGTCACATTTCTGGTCATTACTGGTCAGATGCTTTACTCTGCAATAACAAATAGGTGACACTGAACGTCAAACACTGGTGGGTTCCATAATTGTGTCAACTCTGATTTTAAACTGAGCGTTTATACTCCAAGGTGCTTATAAATACATAAATAAAGTATTCCGTAGTTGCTCAATGTTTACTCAGCGCATGACTTCCTAAGAGTGCACATGAAAACATTCCCTAAAAATTACTCTCTCACCATGAGTAGTCGTGCATTTAAAACCATCTTGTACTCTTACTGATATTGTATATGTAGATGGTTGTGCGCCAGAGTGCAGCTCTTCTGCAACCGGTTTAGTAAAGAATATACTTACTTACTTACTTAAGCAGTCGTTGTGGTGCTAGTAAAGATCATGCTGCTTTAGCTCGTTCCATGATACAGGTTGCCTTTTCTACCCCATTTTATGATGATTATTCATTTCATCTTACAGCAGGAAATTATATTTGTTCAGCTCCAGAACCTATTGTTCATTTCCGGAACCTTTGTTTCTAGAAAACAAGCACTGATTAATTACACCTGCACCTGGCACGTAAAATTATGCATAATGAACCGTTGAGTATCAGTCGTAACAAAGTAAAACTTCTGAAAATATGGTAGTTATTGCTTATCCACTATACGCTGCCTTCTGTGAGGAAAGAATTGCAAGCCAAGAGACGTGACCAAAATAGTTTATTTAAGTGTTATTTAATTCTCTCATATGATTTCTACATGTAGACCACTAGACTTGTAGTATCTTATAATAATGTAAGAGGAGGACAAAGATGAATTGGATGACCTTACAACATCAACTGTGGCCTTGATCTTGAGCCAATGTAAGAGATGCATGTATGTAGTCTGTCGCTTGTCGAGAAGCAGCGCAGTAGCAAGTAACGAATACAGTAGCAAGTAACGAATACAAGTCACAGACGTTTTAAAGAAAACCTGACTCTACTACTTTATCTGCTTTAACTAAATATCTAATATAAAAAATTCAAGAATTTATTGTGTGTTTTTTTTCAAGGAAACACTGTTTTTAAGGTGTTCCGTATGTTCTTTATTGATCTAAGTAATTAGTAACACATAAATTTAGAATACAAGGCACTCAACCAAATTCACTTTCAGTCCAAAATGCTATTTCAAATTAAACAGAATTTTCTGGCAGCCTATGCAAGTCCATTGACCCCATGGTGAGGCTCTCTGGTAGACTCATTTTTCATGACAAACCGAGTTTTGTGTAGCTGACTACAACCTGAAAATTCACAGCACATGGTACTTGGTCGCAAAGTACCATTTCAGTTTAATGCGCCTTTTGCCATAACTTGATACATGATATGCATTCCAAATCCCGTGATATAACAAGAGTCCGTGGTACTTTGTTTCAAATAAAGTATTTTAATTTTTAATACTTTGTTAAAAGTTGAAGTACTATAACTTTTACTTAAGTACAGTAACACAGTACTTTTAATTTGTTACCAATCAAAGAAATTATGGGCAGGTTCATTTATGTATTAAAGTGAATTGTGTAGTGTTTAGAGGCTAATTCAACAATTCTGTAAATCTGTCTTGCTTTCTATTTTCTGTGTCTTTTTGTCTGTGTTTGTCTGTCCAAGTCCACCACTCCACCTCTTCAACACTCCCTTCCTCTGTTTGTCTATGTTTATATCTGTCTATACCTCACAATGTGATTCTTTTTCAGGTGAACCTCCACTCACTGGAACAGCAACTTTGGCTGTCAGTGTCATAGGCATCAATGACAGCCCACCTACTGTTCAACTGTTGCTCGACAGAACTGCTGGTGGCAAACCTTATGTTTCTGCTGACACTAAAATTGGAACTAAACTTCTGCAGTTCATGGCATCAGATCCAGATAATGAAACAAGTTCAACACCTCAACTTAGCTATGATAGTTCATGCCCAAACTGTGATGCTTTCCGGCTGCAGTCAGGCAAGTGAAAGAAGAGCTTGTTGGATTAAAGTTTATTGATGAAGATCTAAGCATTTTGACAGCAGCAGATCATAATCTTATACTTATACTCTTAGGTCTAAAAGTACAAGATGATACAGTTTGGCAGATATTAAAACTTAACTGGTTTAAAAGTTTTTTTGAAGAGATCTTCATGTCAAAGATTTTGCATATCAACACCATGCAATGGATCATTCAGGTGTCATCTTTTTTTTATCTAAATGGTTTTCCAATTAGATTATTTAAGCCCTTTTTAAGTGATGCAAGTTTTGACAGGCTTGACACATCAGATCACCAAGTTGGAAATGGCAAAACTAATTTCAGTCAAAAAACACAATTTTGTTCCATTTGCAATGTAACATAGTGCAAAAACCTACCAGAATTAAATGAAACTAATACTGAAATATTTGTAAAAAAGATTACACCTGATTTACATTTTAAATGTTAATAGATGTGGCAAATAAAACGAATCACTTTTTGAAAATTAGATGAATAAATTCTTTTTGCACTTGGGTTAACAAATTCTTCACTTTAGGCTCATACCTTTTAAGACCATAGTACCAGCTTAGCTTAACTTGAGATGTTTACTTGGTGCTATTTAAATCTCAGTATAGATGTATTTTGTAGAGACGTGGCAATGATCTAAAACTACAGTTGGCTTCATATGGTTTTACAGCTTTGCTTTCCATTGTGTTTTTGCTCAGCGCGCATCTGCATTAATTCTATTTTAGAATCCGGCCAATATTGGCTTGTGGCGAACAAAGACGGGTACAAGAGTTCTGATGGGATTTCATCTTATAATCTGAAGGTCACAGCTACTGATGGAACAAATCAAGCCTCGTATCCCATAACTATACTTGTGAAGAGTGAAGATAGCGCCAAGACTGTAATGGTTTACAATTATGCAAGAAGTAATGGACTGTACGAACTTATGCCACTGGGAAATGTTAACTTGAAGAATCTTAATGACCAGGATTTGCGATCACAGTCTTTTTCTCTTGAGTCTAAGGAGTCCATATTTGTGTGAGTATAGTTCATTTCCATTGTCATTTCTGCTGTGTTCAGTGTTCAGATTCAGAAGAGTCATTTGAAGTCATGTCTTAAGCGTGCTTGGAAATTGTTAGTCTCAGACAGAGTTCCTGATTTAAAGAAGCAGAAGATGGATAGAGGAGGTTACTAATGGTAATAATAATCAGTTTCATAATATGAAAAGTAATAATAATAATAATAATAATAATAACAATAATAATAATATTATAATATTATAATAATAATAATAATAATAATAATAATAATAATAATATTATAATAATAATAATAATATTATAATAATAATAATATTATAATAATAATAATAATGTCATACTGGGACATGCCTCTCGTGAAGAATGCGATAGAAAGGTTGGATGCAGCTTCTGGTGACACGCAGCACCAAGCGAGAAGAAGAGCGTTGGCGGCGCCTCATGCCGGTGACTGGCTGTTCGCGCTGCCATTGTCATCATGTGGATTGAGAATGGATGACGAGACGGTGCGAATAGTGACGGGTATTCGCTTGGGAGCGCAAATATGCGAGTCACACATGTGTCCCTGTGGAGCGATGGTGACAGCGGATGGATCGCACGGGCTCTCATGTGTCCTCGGTCCCGGCAGAATGGCAAGACATGCGGCCCTGAACGATCTAATAAGCCGCAGCCTCACACGCGCAGGTGTGCCTAACATCAAAGAACCATCCGGACTCTCTAGATCAGACGGAAAGCGTCCCGATGGATTGACGCTGATTCCGTGGCGTCGGGGACGCAGCCTTGTATGGGATGCCACTGTATCCGACACATTGGCCCCATCCTACCTTCACGCGACTGCAGCAGAGGCCGGGGCGGCGGCGCAACTGGCGGCTGCAAGAAAAACCATCAAGTACAACCAACTACTCGCAGACCACTTGTTCGTACCTGTGGCTTTCGAGACTCTAGGCCCCATTAACACCAGCGGAATGGACTTTGTTAAAGAACTGGGCAAACGTCTAACGTTAATCACCGGAGAACCCAGAGAGACTTGCTATCTCTTCCAACGCCTCTCTGTCACCATTCAACGCTTTAATGCAATTGCATGCCGAGGAACCTTTGCCCAACAGAATCTTGATGAGGGAGAAGATGTTCCATAATAACACCATAATATCTCCGGAATAGTTTTGACCACCTGAGGGATCATATTATTATTATGATCTTGATTGTACTGTCATTTTCGGATGTGATCTTGCTGTGTGCTTGTCGATTTGAATTAATAAAAATAATAATAATAATAATAATAATAATAATAATAATAATAATAATAATAATAATAATAATAAAGAATGACAACTTCAAGCATATAGCATTGCAACCACTCTTTTCTGTTTTTACCAATTTTGCCATGTTAAAATATAAAGCAGTGAAAAATCCAAACATTTGCCGATGAGAAATCATTTCACTTAGCTATTTTAATATAGCCTCTGTAGGCTATGAGCAGTGCTGATGTGCAGCATCAGTGATTGATAAACTGACTAATGTTTTTGAACCAAGTCAGGCAATGATTACAGATTAATTAGTAAATGAGAAATTTTTTACAATTTAATTATTTCTAGTGACAGAGGTAAATCAATTATTTGAGCCTATGCCAGGTGTCTAAGTCACAAACTTTCAAATTTAAGAAATATCCAAATTTATAATTTGTACTGTTGTATTCGTAGTACTTGCAGCCAAAGTTTCAAATGGTCAGTTTGGCAATTGTCTTTTTACTTATTTCATGCTACATAACTGTTTAGTTTCTTTTGGTTATATATTTTGACCACTTTTACATGCACTGTAAATCGGTATTCTATGTGTTGACATTTTGATATTCTTGATGGATGCCAACAACTGTTTAAAATTATAGATTGAAAGAGAATGGACAACTGGCAATGTACGGTAATGCTACTGAAGGGAAGCATTCGGCAACTGTTAAAGCCAGTGATGGTGAGTCTGGTACCATTGACGTGACTGTGAAATTCATCAACGACAGCGCAGTTCAGTCATCTGGCTCTTTGAGATTATCAGGTAATAGGTGTTTCAGGCTGTTCTCTCATACTGTCTTTGATGCTGCCAATGAATGTGTGTCCTTGTGTTGCTGGTGGCCATTTATGTTGTCTATGAAGTTAGCTGGTATGTGTTGGCAGGCTGCTGCTGCTGCTACTCTGCTTGCTCTTTAACCCTTTAACGACGAGCATGTACTAAAAGTGAATAGGAAACCAATGCATCTCGTCGTTTAAGTGTTAAGTATGAAATGAGTTGGGAGAAAAAGCCCAGAACAGGAAAGTAGGGTGTATGGTTGTGCATTGCTGAGTTTGCCTCTAGGTGGATATGGTGTATATATATTATATGCAGTGTATATATATGTATATATATATGTATATATATATATAATTATACATATATATATATCAATCAGTCAAAATGCTTTTATTGTTCACCATAAACATATAGGCATGAAAATAATAAGTACATGTTACATGCAGTGACAATGGGAGTACCCAAAGGAACGAACCGTTCCGCTAATAGGGCCCCCTAGTTACAATAAATCATTACCACCAGTGGAGCAGTTCGTTAAGTGTCGTGTCCATTATTATTTATAGCATGAACAAGACAAAACAAAACAAAACCCACGCCATCAACCCCAATTGTCAAGCATTGTGTGCTTAAACAATGAGTATTATCAAACCGCTTCAGACTAGCCCTAAAAAATTTTTAAGATCAATTCAAGCAGTAGAATTGTTCCATAAGCAATATAAACACAGTCCTCAGACCCAGATGAGAACCTCTTAACTTCAAAAGTTCAATTGCATAACCCTAGAAGGCAATGCAATATTTTCCTAAACTTATAGACTTTTAGTGTATAAAAATGCATGATAGTTAGAGATAGGGTTGAGTACAGATTCTGTAGAGAGATGTTTTCTTTTACACTTGTCGAACATATGTCTTCATATTTGACTGTTGATCATCTCCAGTCTATTGGGTGCTCTCCTACCAAGGCTACCCAGCTGATTCCAGCCAATCTTCCTGCTGGTCTTGATCATGGCTGCACCAATACAACATGAACTGCTCTGGTTACTTTTTTGTTCCTACAGACATCTAGACAGTCTGGACTTTCCTACCATATTACACATACATGTGTACATACATAGATATGTATGCATGCATGTATGTAATGTATGTATGGAATTCATATATAAATATACATTATGCATACATGGAGATTATGCAACATATATTTCGTTATATACAATTGCAACAGTACTTAATTACAGGTTTCACTGCAATTACCATTTCATTTATTGTAAGTTTGAATATCTGTTGTAATTACAATTAACTGAAAATGTACTGATGCAAATTTGGTTTAGACATTAGTGTTCTAGAGAGCTTGAATGTAATTGGATTGTTATTTCTCTGGAATTTTGTTCTGCAAGTATAGCTCACATGGTGTTTGTTTTTGTGCTTTGAACAGGTCTTAAAGCCTCTGATCTGTTGGTTAATAATGGCAAAAGTACAAAGCTACAGAAGTTGCAAAATAAGATTGCAGACATCTTGAAGACTAAGCCAGAATTTGTTGACATTTTTTCCATTTCCGATGTTGCGGGTGAAACTCAGATGGTGGATGTGATATATGCAGCTCATGGCTCTCCATACTATACACCAGAAAAAATGAATGCATTGATGTGGAATAACAGAGCAGACGTAAGGACCTTTTAATATAAATATAGATTTCTGGTCTGTAGATCTAGGAAGAAACATCTCTGAGAATCTGATGAAGTTGCTAGATGCTCATTTTAGATAGGCGACACAAGAGTGCATCTCAACAGTCCCATACTAGTGGGTAGGCAAGAGTTTCTGCTTCAAGATCTAGATAATGCTAGACACGTTGAAAGAAGATAGACATAGTGAATTTTCTGGCTGAGGCATTATTCCTTCTGGTGTTTAAGAGTCTTAGCTTAAGTTATTTGCTGAGAAGCAGTCTCAAATTTATAACAGTACACAAGCATTACAGGCTGGGAATTTGCTTTCTAGAGTGTTAGAGGAGAATTTGCTTAAATTAACAAGACATGAAGAGAGGCGTGGTAACACCTTGAGTGGCATGTCTCAACAGAGGAAAGGTATAACTGATTACTGCAGCAAACGGTGACAAGAACAGTTTAAGAATGCAGATCGCAAGGTCTGAAAGTAGATCAACTTCTTGTGCATAACTTCATCCATTTAAGACGAAAGGGAATTTTTTGCAGGCACTTTTAGTACAGTCATTTTTAAAGAGTTAATTACTTAATTTATTAACTTAGGCAGTTCAGCATTACAGGCTGACATGTGAGAAAACAAGATACATAAGCAGCTTTCCATTCCAGGTGTGGGTCACTTAATTTTATATGATTCAATTTTTGGTTTGCTTTTTAATTGCAACATGGTTTCTAACCTGGTAAGTTTTGCGTTTATGTTAGCTACATTTACACACTGATGGCTGATTACACTGTAATATAGTAGAAAATATATTTAGCTTCACTTTGAGGCCATTTCTGAGGTTGCTGATGACCTGAAAGCACGGAAAAAGAAGTACTTAGAGAAAAAAGTGAGAATGGTTGTATCAGTTGCAATATCATTAAGTGTCTTGGTTGATTTTCCAGATTCTTCAGAATACTCAGCTGAATGTGACAATGGCTCCAGTGGATTTGTGTCGAGTAGAATTCCAGAATTGTTGGGACAAGGGCTGTGCTACTGTCGTAAACACTGGCCCCAATCCGAGCCTGATCAATATCAATGAGGCTTCATTTGTGGGATTGGATGCTTCCTTTGCACAGTTGTGCAATTGTCAATCATCTATGGCTCCTGTCACTAATAGTCAACCGAAGTGTGAAGCATACTCTTGCTATAATTCGGGAACATGTGTCGTAAATGGAACTGCGATTATGTGAGTGATTATGCTGTCAAAAACTAAGCGGAGAAGTTAGCCATGTCTTTTTTGTTTTACTTTCTCTATTTCCTTTTTTGTTTACAAAATTATTAGTATTGATTAGCAACTTTTATAGTGCTGGTGTCTATTGTGCAAGGTATCAACTGATGTTGTGCCAAAACCAAGCTGTAATTAGGGTATATTTAATGCTATAGAGTCCGGTGACTGTCTTTGTCATTGCTGGGTCGATTTGTAAACCATTGTTTTTAATTGCATCATTGTTTCTTTCAACACTCCTTCATAATCTGAGTGTTATGCAAGTCTCCAGTGGTTATGGACATAGGCGTAGAATCTGGAGGGCAGCCGGGGCATGTGCCTCCAATAATTGAGATGGACTGTACACTCAATGCAACAAGTGTAGAATGAATAGCCAAGTGTCCCCCTCCCCAATATTTTGGACAAGTTTATGCCAGTGGTCACAGATACTAGGTATGATTGCTCAAACGTTGCAAATGGTTATGTCCCAGACGGGCATAGGGCAAAGAAGTGGCATTGCCATTTAGGTGAAAAACTTCTAACTTATGTCCAACTTTTTGTGTGACATGATGGATCTCAAATAAGACATATCTAGGTAAAATATGTCATCTGGTAACTATTACAGAGGCATTTTGTAATTCCTTAGAGCAGAAGGTAGAAATCTATGTCATCCCACTTTGTTTAGATCCGTGCATCATTAGCTCTGTTTATTAGTATGATGAAGTTATATAACAACTATCTAACTCAGTGATTTCTGTTGTAAAATGATGAAAAAATGATGAAACTATATCAGGAACTGACAGATTTATTGTGTTGATGACCCTTATCATAAACAGTTTTCACCAGCCTTTATTACACGTTGGCAGGAACGTTGCCCAACATCGTTGCGGTTACTGCTTTCATTATCGTTTGAAAAGTTCTATAAATTATTTGTTTGGATGCTATTTACAATACTGTTGGTCTTGCTTCTGTGCATGAAATCCTTCAAAATTAACTCCTCTTCATTTTAATCCAAATTGCCAAATATCATCCACCAGTTTTTGTCTTTGTTTGCCATGGCAATTGTAAAACACAATCATAAACAAAAGAGATGGCTAATTTTTAGGTCGAATATCGAGGCGCCTATCACACATGTATGTGAATCACCAGTGGGACAACTATAGCTGAATCATGAACTTAATTTAAGATGCACTTAGTTACATATGAAGACTGCTGGTTCCCTAATGCCAACTTCTTTAGTTGGTGCACCTGTAATCTTACAATTCTGTACCTCTGGCTTGCATTGAAATTTCCACTGTCTAATTTTGTGCATGTGGCGCACAAAAGGCTTAAGCTTCGTTTATCTCTGGTTGTCTAAGATGCACGGGAAAAATATGTGAGACATCTGTAAACAACTGTAAGTCATTCAGATGAGATGAATCCACATTTCTATGAAACTGAGCAGATTGCCTACCTTGCATTTTTAGGTCTGTTAGATGATTGTGCTTCAGCAACTTTTAGATGTTCTCAAATGGCCCAGTATAAATAACTAAATACTCCAGGATTGATCGTACCATAGCAAGCTTGTAGTTAGACTAAAAATTGCTGTTGAGGGTTACATTTCACACAGTACAATGACATACAATGGCAAAGGATTACTTGCCAATATACCATAAGCACTGGTGTATGCCAAGCATATGAAAGACCAGCAATACCGGTAACAGCACGTAGCAGGGTCAAAGAAGTTAAAGACAAATGTGTTTAACAGAACCATGGAATATATTAAAGACTTGATGGGATACATATCTGTGACAGTTTTATTTGTTTATATCTTACTAGCTTTGTCATTTTCGTTGCTTATTTTTATGATTTTCCTGTTCTATTTCTGGTAAATGGAATTTATTGTAAGTTTGTGCACTGATTTTTAAGAACCCCAGTGAAAAATGTGTTTTGCCTGTAAGTTAGATGGAAATTTTGTATGGTCCTTAGATGTGGGTGACCTTAGTAGTTTGTCCACAGCTGTGGATGACCTAAGGAGGTTATACAAAGCGAATTTAAACTGAACAAGCAGTTGCATTTTTATTATGACTGTTTCTTGTTGCTGTTGTTACCTTGGGTGCTGTCCTTTTTCGGTTTTGCTTTTGTGTAACACTTTTATTTGTTTCATTTTCCTAAACTTTGTGTTATATGGGTGTTGTATTTTGCAAAATAAATTGTTGCATTGTTGTTTTCTTTATGTTTTTTGCAGTTGCATCTGCCCAGCTGGGTACGATGGCCCACGTTGCCAAAAAACGCAAATAAGTTTCTCAGGTGATAAGAGTTATATCTTTCTGAAGCCACTTGAGAGTTGTGAGACTGACCGACTGAGTCTGGACCTGATTACAACGACTTCTGATGCGCTCGTTCTCTACAATGGACCAATGTCCGCTACAGATGCTTCAGTTGTTTCGGATTTTATTGCTCTTGAGCTGTCTGGAGGTTATCCACAGGTTAGGATCAACCTTGGAGATGGGGATCTTCTACTGCCTCAAGGCGGGGGCAAAAATCTGTTGAAAATCAATGACGGAAAGTGGCACACCATTGAAGTTTTTCATGAAAGACAGGTACTGTTCTTGCATTGCTCTCGTATGTGTAATATAGAGTGTGAGGAAACTGTGATTTGCAGGTTGAAGCAGTGTTTACCTACAGAATTACCTACAGAACAACAGTTTGTCAGGTAATCTGTAAAGTAAGTAAAGTAAAGTAAATATATTTTTTATTTATACCAACTGCTTATACCGCACTTTGGTTTACATATAGTTTATACAAACTAAAGCATTCTTGTCAGAAATGTTTTCCTTATTAAATTGTCCGCTCTAGGTATTAATCGGTCATGCAGTCTTGACCTAATGGAATAGTGCTGTGGTCTCAGTGGTGGGAGATGATGGTTCAGCACATGGCCCTCGTCATGCAGTACCGCTGCGAAAAGGCCCCCGTCTGCAAGGCTGCATATTTTGCTCAAAGGTGGGGCTATCCGCAGGGAGATAATGCAGACACACCAGACGGTCTAACACGGACTACAGTCTATCCCGCTCCTGTTGACCCGCGAAGCCCCACCATGCCGGGGACGCGTATAACATACAGGCTAATGTAGTCATTTTTACCACGTCATGCAAACTTGGGAATCGCAGGCCGTGCGCTGTCATGATTCGCAGAACATACATCGACTGTCTTGCTTGGACGCAAGCGCTCCTTATATGCGCTTCGAAACCTAGTTTTTCAGTCATTACAACTCCCAGAATCTTCATACTCTGGACCCGCTGAAGTCCTGGCATCTCTGCAGGTGCGTCCTCCTGCCCCCTCTCTGTTTATGTTTGTATTGAATGCCCTGCCCTGGTTGAAAAATTAGTGGTTATTAAGTAATGGTTTTGGTTGAAAAGTATACTGTTGTTATGGGTGTCTAGAGCTGTACCGATTAATCAGCCATACTCGTAATCGGGCCGATTATTGGAACAATCGGTATAATCGGTATCAGCAAAAATTATCGGTACTTTTGTAAAAAATTTACAATTTACGTTTTTTTGCACAAAAAGAAAATTGAGCACAAATATCTCTGTTTTGTTTCTTATTATTGATTTATGTTTAGCATTGCACTACATACTAGGCACCATAGAAACCAAGGACTTAATATAGAATCCTTGGTAGAAACATTGATATGTCACTATGTATGTCACCAGCGAAATTCAATGACGTCAGTACGCTGAGCAAGATCAGTTGTTAAACATTTAAGAAAAATGTTTTTCTTTTAAAAATCTCCATGGGTGTACATCGATTTAGTTTTTAACATTTTTTATTAGACATTACATTGTAGCGAAGAGATAACTGAACGAATTAAATATCTTGAGAAACAATTGAAATGAATTTATACTAGGTCCACTGTTATGCCTTACATACATAAATGATATCTCAAACTCCTCGTCAATTCTTCATTTTATAATCTTTGCCGACGATACTAATGTGTTTCCATCTGATAAGTCTCTTGAAACTCTGTATGATAATTTTAATGTGAAATAGCTAGTTTTGTTTGTAGTATTTGACTACCACCCACCTACCATTTTTTTCACGGTGAACGTAAGCAACAAAACACATGCTGGCATTGCAATAGTAGGTTTATGTTTCGGAACCGAACATTTCGACTAAACAAATAATGAAATAATCGGTCTCATAATCGATTTAGGCTATTCTGATAATTAGCTATACGTGGTATCAGCAAAACGTAATATCGGTGCAGCTCTGTGGGTGTCTGTGATTGTTATGGGTGTCTGTTTTTCTGTGTTTGTCTTCTCTGTTCATATTTTTACAACTACTTTTTTAAAATTTTTACTCCATTTAACAAACCTTTGCAAGTCTTGTTTCTTTCACTTTGGGGCAACAATTCACATCAGGTTAGCGATTCTTAAAGACATGAGAGAAACCATACTCTGCTGTTTTCTGTACTCTTGTCTTGGTTATTGCAACTAAGTTCTTGCAGCTTTTCAGATTTTTCGTTCAACAGACTTCGATGAATTCCAAAATTCTCTGGTTCGCATGCTGCTGTGCGCACCTTCTCTTAAACTTCTCATGCCTGACTGCATTGGCTTTCAATGTAGAATTCAGGACAATGTTTAAGCTGGCCAGTCTGACCTATAAAATCCTGACCATGAGCTCTTCTAACTAGCTTCTACCATTAGTCTGTCCTTGATCCCTTCCTGCAGCCTGTGATCTACAGTTATGAGTCTTCTGGTTGAGCCATTAATTATGCAAAACTGTGATGGGCTCTGGTGCATTATATGTTGCTGGCCCAAGGAATGGAACCGACTACCAATGTACCACTGATGCTTAAGTAAGTAAGTAAGTAATCTTTTATTAGAACAAGACAAACGCTCATACTTTACGACAATACATACAAAAAGATCACAATATCAGTAAGAGACTGTAAGACAAATTAAACACAAGCAGTATTATAAACAGTTTAATAATGTCTATTTACATACATATCTATAACTAAAGTTATGATCTAAGGAACGTAAGCATTGCTGGGGTCTACAAAAAGAGCCAGGTTAGAGCGTGGAGCGTGGTGGCTCAGTGGTAAGTTCGGCGCCTTGTGACCGGAGGGTTGCAGGTTTGAATCCCACTCTAGCCGCTGCGTACGGACCTTGGGCAAGTCCTTCACTCGCGATTGCTCGTGGCGCTTCGGCATGAAAACTCCGACACACTATCAAATGCTGTAGTTGGGAGCGCCTCTGAGTAGTAGTAGACTTGAGGAGGCACTATAGAAATATCCGAAATAAATAAATATCAGAACAGGTACTAGAACCATCATAACCCAGTTTTTATAGCTTGAACTCTTTCTTCCTTCAAGAAATGCCATAGTACTTTAACGATGAGAGTCTTCTGAAAGCAACTGGAAACAAATGCAGCTCGTTGTTAAAGTGCTAAATCTCGAAATTTTTTACTGGTTTTCAGTATTTGGATATCTAACTGCATTTCACCCGGATGACTGACTAACCATAGCTCAGATATGAATTTCTGTGTGACTCTGCATTTGCTAACACTTTTTGTTATGATAATAATGAATAATAATTCTGATGTAGCCCATTGGTTTATTCCACAATAGTTTTCCTCGCTATTTCTTATGAACACAACCAAAGAAAGGTGGCATGAGGAAGCTATGAAAACTTTGATCCTGTTGGGTGTAATCTGAGCCCTTGATTAATAATAACTGAAATAACATGTAGGGCATCAGGTTGATGATCCCCACTAGTACATCCAGTCAGTTTAGGAGATTACTTGGACAGTGAGACAGGACCACTTAAAATAAGCACACTGAAATGTAGTCTTAAGTCAAGATCAGACTGAGCAGTTCGACTAGTGGAGTAAGCACATCGTGTTTCTATATGACAACATTTGACCTACTACCACCTTTGCTGCTCTTGCAGTTTCTGTATAGGCGTTACATTCTGAACTTAAAATGGTACTTTTCAAAACTGTTCCTGTAGAGCCTGTCATTTCCAAACGTCATTTGCCGATCGTCTGTCTGTTCACCTGCCTGACCTTTGATCTTGACTTGAAACCAAACCTGAAGTCCTGAGGAATCGCTAAGTTGGTGATCATGATTAGAAATCCTGTGTTACCTTACTGAAAAGTTTGACATTTGTCAAACTGCTCAGTCTGATGTTGACTTAAGACTACATTTCAGTGTGCTTATTTTAAGTGGTCCTGTATCACTGTCCAAGTAATCTTCTAAACTGACTGGATGTACTAGTGGGGATCATCAACGTGGTGCCCTACATGTTATTTCAGTCATTATTTATTTCATATAATTTATACTTTTTACTGCCACCCTTTTGTATCTCTTTATAAAGAGCCTTCCAAATCTTTTGTGTTAGATATTTTGAGTTATGTTAGTGTGACTGTTACATTTTATTTTTTAGTACATTTATGTTGATGTTAAGTGACAGTATGTTTTATTTTCAGCAAATACGACTTGTCATTGATCACTGCTCAAGTGCAACATGGGATGAGACTCTAAACAGTTACTCTATGGATCGTAGCCTGTGTGAGGTATCAGGCCGTGTGCCAAAGGAGAAGTTCCTTTTGAATGTTGCAACCCCATTGCAGCTTGGCGGACGGTCAGACACAAGTTTTAATGCAGATTTGAAGACGAACAGCTTTAGTGGGTGTGTCAGAAATCTCGAACATAATGGAGAGGTGCGTAATTGACATAATAAATGAAGTCTCAAACTGATCAGTTGTCTTGTCAAATCATCTTGCCAAAATGAATTCCCTTTTATGGCTTCAGCTGCTTTTAATGGCTTCTTAATCAGTTGTATTTTAATATTTGGTTTTTATTATCTAATTTTTGTGGTTAATAGTGTTGGGTTTAAAGTGCAAGAATGTATGCCACGTGTTTGTTTCAGCTTTATGACATGTCATTTGAAGCAATTCGGACGTCAAGTGGTGTAACCGATGACTGTGCTCAAGGACAATGTTCATCCTGCCCTGCTAATGGCACCTGTGTTAGCGTTCCAAGTGGGGCTCCTGTCTGCCAATGTCCACCAGGTTTTCGTGGTGCACAGTGTGAGATTCGTAAGTGGTTAGAACTGATTTTACAAGTCTGTAGAACTTGTCTTAATAATATATGCAGGCTGGGAGTATTGCTGCTGCATGAATTTGTGTATCTTTTGCACTAAACTAAGTTTTGGTTAGTAAGATATTTATGCCATAGATAAAAAGAATGTTTAAACAAAACTACAACTATTCTTGTAGTTTTATGATAATTATGATGGTCCATGGTAAGTAGCAAGCTACTTCTATAGTGATATTAGTTCAAATTAACTATTTCAATATTTTTAACTCTGTCAGTACTATTTTCTCATGGTGCTAGGCCCAAGCCTGGATTAAGGAGGAGGGCAACACTATTCATCTTCAGTATGATACAGGATGGTTTAAAAAACCATCAATATTATTTTGAATGGAACCATGAGAGCAAACTATTTTTTATGTAACTGTAGAGATATTCTGGAGTTGTATTATATGTTTCAGCTACAACTGTGAAAAGCTTTGATGCGGGTGGTTACGCTATTTGGACTTTCAAGTCAGGCTTCAGTACCTCACTGAATGCCACTTCAGCCCTGGATGCATCTCTACAAGTGATGTTCCGCACTAGAGATGGCGATGGAATAATTCTGCTTGGAGAAAGTTTCTCTACTCTTGAGCGTAATATTTTAGAGGTTCGTTCTTACTAATGTTTTTTCAGTGATTTCAAAACTGCACTAAACCTTTTGTTGCAAAAATTGCAAGAAGATCAAAGTGTTTGGTCATGATTCAGGCGTGGTTTACTCTCTCTGTCAAATGTAGCTGGTCTCTTGTTCATCTGTTAGATGATTCAAGCAATGCCTATCGTAATTGAAATGCCTGAAGCTAAGTTGTTGACATCCAGCTGTCTGTCTGTATTGTATTGTATTGTATTGTATTGTATTGTATCTAGAAATTTATAAAGCGCCTCTCGCAGAATAACTATTCAGAGGCGCTCTCAGCACAGAAGCCCCGGGGAAACAAAAATGCCTTTAGGGAACGCGAGACAGATGAGGAAAAGCCAGTCATTAGTTTGGCCCTGAGCAGAGGGGAAGATCATTCCACATCGTGGGACCCACTACAGCAAATGCCTGGTGCTGGGCCAAGGCAGTTTTAGCCCTGGGAACAAAAAGATCAAGCCAATTTACAGAGCGCAGTGAGCGAGAAGAAGATGCAGATAGCGGTTTTTGCAGATAGTTCAAGAGATATTTCGGGCCAGTAGGCTGCTGAGATTTGGAGACAAGGAAGAGGATCTTATATCGGATGTGTGCAGCAATAGGGAGCCAGTGAAGGACATCAAGCATGTAAACATAAATATGGCCAAACCGGGGGAGTCGAGCGATGAGCCTGGTAGAAGCATTTAGAACAGATTGAAGGGGGAGAGACGCTGCTTGGGGAGACCCATGAGGAGCGAGTTGCAGTAGTCCAAGTGTGAGCAGACAAGTGCGTGAACTATGGTGGTAAAGACAGAAGGTGAGACCGAGCGTCTGATGGCCCTGAGACGCCTCAGTTGAAAGAAGCAGGAGCGAGTCATGTTGGAGATATGCTCTGTGAATGTGAGGGAGGAGTCAAGTGTGACAACCAAGTCACGATCGGTGGAAGAGTAGGTGTAAGCAGGAAATTTCTCAGACAGCAATGGAAAGTTGAGTTTAGCAAGCTGCTGTCTAGTCCCAAACCAGATTAATTGAGTCTTAGCAGCGTTTAGGCAGAGATGGTTAGTCGACATCAGTAGTGAAGGTCAGAGACAAGATGGTCAATGTAGCAAACAAGAGAGTGTTGATCAGTTGACGGACCATGTACAAAAGCCTGAGCATCATCGGCATAAAGATGGCCATTTGCCTCATGTTTAGTAAATAGAGACGGGATATCAGCAGTGAAGAGATGTATAGGATGGGACCAAGCACCGAGCCCTGAGGAACACCAAATTCAACCTCTGTCCACTGAGTCCTGGTTTCACCGAGGACAACCAACTGTGAGCGGTCAGAGAGGTATGATTTAAACCAAAGAAGAGGAACACCAGAAAGGCCACAGGACAGTTCCAGTCGCTGAAGCAGGATCTCATGGTCAACCATGTCAAACGCAGATGGAACATCAAAAAGCGCCAGGAGAGAGAGATGAGAGTGATCAATAGCTGTATAAATATCAGACAGTAAGGATAAGAGAGCAGTTTCGGTGGAATGGTGGCCCCTGAAGCCAGATTGGGCGGCCGGCCGGTGCCCAGCTTGCTCAGAGTAAGGGAGTAGCTGAAGTGAAACTAGTCTTTCAAAGGTCTTTGAGAGGAAAGAAAGATGGGAAATTGGCCGGTGATTTTGACAGGCATTTTGGTCAAGGTTATGCTTTTTCAAGGTCGGAAAAACAATAGCCCGTTTTTGGGAAGCAGGTAGATAACCCTCAGAAAGCGACCTGTTAAATATATAAACTAGATATGGAGCTAAATCATCTAAAATGTTCACCAAAATAAATGGAGGAAGAGGGTCCAGTTCAGATGATTTTTTGTTTGATGATGCAATTATTTGACGAAGTTCAGTTTCAAGGATTGGACGGAATCCTTCGAAGGTGTGGTCCGTGTGGGAGATTGCGGAGGAGGGGCATCGTGTTGTATGTATCAGACACTAAATTTGGCACATTTTAAGTCTATCACAACAGCATATTTCTGGTATTAGTTAATCGACTGTAGAAGAAACTCTTAAATAACAACTTGTCATTTAGGTTGTTAATGGGACCCTGCAGTTTCGCTATGATCTTGGCAGTGGGGACCAGATACTCTCCCTTCCAGATGTTCGCGTTGATGATGGTGTTTGGCATACTGCTCGAGTGGAGCGCCATGGCAACCAGGTGATATTGTGGCTTGACAGTGGTGATGACATCTACTTTAACAACACATTTCCAGTTGATGCTCGCCGTGTCTTGCGCATATCAAACTTATTTGGACTTGGTGAAGTGCGAACGAACAATTGGACGCAAGAGATAACTGTGAAGGACAACCTTGCACGTAGTGAGTAGTAATATTAGAACTGAATTTTACTAATAGTATTTAACCCTTTAACGATGAGTGGGATTAGTTTTTCCATACATATTCATACACGCTCGTCGTTAAAGTGTTAAGAAAATAAAAGATCTAAGTTGGTGTAGGAGTTCCGATGCTATACTGGTTATCATTTTGGAAAAAATTAAACTTGAAACTTGTGATGTCTGATCAGAATTTGTAACATTAAAATGTTAGTTATATTGTTTCAATAATCTAACAGTTATGAATCCTAAAGGTTATAGGTGTACTCTTCCTTGTGATCTTTTTGTTAAAGCATGATTAAAGGCTCTTAAGCAGATTGAGAAATAAGGTTGCAACTAAACTAGAAATCACTCTATAATGAGCAAATGTTTGTGAGAAAAAAGCAAATGATGAATGTATGGAAGAAGTGGCGATGAATTATTTCAATTCAGTGTAATCTTTGAGTCTTTTCTCTTTTTGTTGTATTGTCCAGCTTGCCTCCAAGACATACGTTTTATGAATCAAATTCTCCCTTTGGACAGTAGTGATGGGAGCCAGATCGCAGATGTCAAAACACACAATGCCAATCCTGATTGTAAAAGCACAGCATGTGCAGGTCCACCTTGTGGCACGGGCTTCTTCTGTTACGATCTGTGGAACTTTGACGAGTGCAGGTGGGCTTTCAGATTCTCCATCATGATGTGTAGGTATTATTTATAATATGCAGATTCTGTGGTTGTTTTTACAAGTTCTATGTTTTTTTGGCAATGGAGCATTGTCAGATCTTTAATTAGTGCTCAGTTCGTTTGCGCATAGTTTCCTCTCAGTCATATTGTTTCACATTTCCTGTAACTGGTTATCTGTATTGTCACACACACACACACACACACACACACACACACACACACACACACACACACACACACACACACACACACACACACACTCTCTCTGTCTGTCTGTCTGTCTGTCTGTCTGTCTGTCTGTCTGTCTGTCTGTCTGTCTCTCTCTCTCTCTCTCTCTCTCTCTCTCTCTCTGTCTCTCTGTCTCTCTCTGTCTCTCTCTCTATCCCTCTATCCCTCTCGCTGGCTCGATTGATCGCTCACTCAATCGCTCTCTCGCACTTGCTCTGTGTCTCTCTTGCTCTATGGCTGTCTCTCTCCCACACACACACTCGCACAGATACATGAAATCGAGTATCGCAGTACAATTCTAAGAAAATTTCTCTAATGTAAAAATGTCGTTTTTGTATCTACACAGTGTATCCACGCACAGAAGCTATTGAAACAGCATTTATATCTGTACCGTTGGAAAAGCGGTTTCACTAAGGATGATATGTGGTCTTTAGTAATAACTCGGCACTTGAATTGCTTCTTTTATATCTCGCATTGTTTTATATTCAGATGCAATGAAAATACAACCGTTAAAGATAATGGACAGTGTGTGGTACCAAAGACCTGTTTCCCAGGGCTTTGCTGGAATGGTGGAACTTGTTTTGTTGTGAATGGAGCAGTTGGATGTATCTGTCCACCTGGTTGGAGTGGAATCTTCTGCAATGTTCAACCATCTGTTAGTGAGCCAGCAAACAGTGGTAGTCGTAGCTACAACTTAGTGGCTGCCATTGTTGTTCCTATAATTGTTGGACTTCTACTGCTGCGTAAGATATCTAAACTAACAAGTAGTTTTAATGCAGTGTTTCTTCTATCTTAGGCAAGGTAAGGTAATTTAAAATTACATAAAAAGTGAACATTTTTAGTCATTTCCTGCACAATCTTTTTTAAAAATTTTGGTGGCATTAGTATTTTTTCCCCGAGGTACATATGATCCCTCGGGAGTTCAAAAATTAGGGGGGCATTGTTCTGGAATGGCTAGTCTTCGCAGATGGTTTTGTCAGTGCTAAAGATGCTACCAAAAGCGACTGCATTATTATTATTATTATTATTATTATTATTATTATTATTATTATTATTATTATTAATATTTCCCACAAGGCACATATAATCTCTCAAGATTGCAGAAATTAGGGAAGCATTATTCTGGAATGGCTAGTTTTTGCAGATAGTTTTATTGGTGGAAAAAGTGTTACAAGAAGTGACTGTATTGAATCGCTAGATAGCCATAGATAAGCGCTGAAATTATTATTATTATTGCTATTATTATTATTATTAATTAGTAACTTCTATTGTGCTGATTGGTGTCCGATGTGTAAGATGGCACAACAAAGCAAAGCCGTAAGCAGGTAAATTTCCACAATATCAGTCTGTTAAGACAGAAAGGCAGCTTATGTTTGACAAGCAAGTTGAAAAAGGCAAATCTTACGTTGAAGACAAAATGAGAAGCTACTAAGAATAACAGATGGATACAGGGAGAGATCGTCTAAATTTAGGTCCAGCAACTGAAAGTTTCGTTCACCAAGTATAGTTGTAGTTCTGGTTTGGACCAAGGAAAGGCTGACCTTGTTGGGTAGTGATAAGACTGAGAGATAAGAACTGATTTTATGCATTGTGGTTGAAGATTTGATTGATTATTCATTTATTGTCATCGCACATTGGCACACCGCAACATGGTACAGTAAGCAAATTAAGAAAAATATAGGAAATAGAGTAACTAGTGATCTCGACTGTTTAGAGTTACTATTGGCTCACACGAGACTATTTTATTTGAGGGCAGAATACAAGACTCTAGGTATGAAATTCGAGTCATCCTTAGGAGGAAGGGCAAAGTCATGTGGGCGCGGGCAGAGATTACGGTATACTGTCGATCAATTACAGGCGGGAATAAACCTTTAAGAACATGAAACGAGTTCCGAGACAGAAGGTAGCAGGACCAAATCAGCTGCTCCACATTAGGCGTTGAGTTACTTAGATAGCCAGCCCTTTTCCCTCTGAGAATAAATCTATCCATCCTGTCGCGAACAGCTGCTGTGGTTCTTCCCCACCATGAGGGGCTGCGTATAACATTCTTGAGACGGTGGCGGCGGCCGCAACTTGCTGCAGGGATTCGCTCGGAAGGCCCCGTGATTTCAAAATCCACAGGGCATGTATAGATCCCCTACACGAGGCCAAGACCGCATCCACGTGATCATCTGCTCTAAGATCGTCGCGCATGACAACCCCCAAGATTTTCATTGATGTAACTCTCAATTCCGTCAATCAAAGGGGTGGGGAGACCCTAGGCCGCAGAGGAATCACCATACTTCAATGTTTGTAGCTGTGAGCCCAGTTGGAAACAAATCCTCTATTGAACAGGAAGTCAAAAAAATTAAAAATTTAATACAGTGGTTAATAGTTTTAAACAGTTCTATACTATAGGTTAATGGTTTAAAGTTTTGCAGACTGTCCAATCAAGCTCCATCTTTAATTGTTTCGCGTGTCATCGTTGAGAGTCTTTGTTATCATTTTCAACAATATTTGTTGTTATCCCTTCACTCTGATCCAATGAATTAGATTGGATTGGATACAAATCACACTAATCCAACGAATTACATGGATGTTTGGTTGAGCGTTGACCTGTAATGCTCAGGCTATTTTGCCAGTTTTGTTTATGTAGAACATAGGCATGTCCCATCTAAAACAGAGTTTGTGCTGCTCATCATTTAATGGCAGGCCACATGGAGCTGCCTGAAGTTGTTGAAAGAGTCAGTTTGGTATCCAAAAACGCTGCTGTAGGCCCACAATTGCTTATTCACCAAGGACTCCTCATCTACCTGCTTATTTTGGAACTAACCTCCTTATTGGAGGCCATTTCATCATGTACCACCTGTGGACAGTTTGGGTGCAGAACTCAGTGCTGCAAATTTCTGTTCTGCACTTTGAAATTAATTTCAGTGTTTTTGATCTGCCTGTGACAAATCGTAACCTTTTGTAATTTCGTTTGTTTCCAGTTCTACTCATTTTGCTCCTTGTTTGGTGTATACGTCGAAAGCCTGAGTATCTTTTGGAATATCCAGATGAAGATGCATCACGTGAGAACATCATCGCATATGACGAAGAAGGAGCAGGTAAGCTTTATCATGTGATGTTTAATTAACACTTTAATGACGAGGTGCATTGGTTTCCAAGTCACTTTTAGTACACCTTCATCGTTAAAGTGTTAAAGAGTATCATGTGTCGCATAGCATTTTAATGTTTGATTTCTCCAATGACTAGCATGGATTTGAAGAGCACTCCACAAGTTAATAAGTTCTGTATGGTTTTGGGTCCTATGTTGTTATCAGGCTAAAATAGGTTCAGTGCCTGTGTACAATGTGTCAGGCAGCAAATTTGGTTTCACACAGAAGGAGCATTTGACCAGCAGAACTCCTCTTACAACCAGCAGAACTCCTCTTACATCCAGTATCATGGAAAGTGGAAACTGATGTCATGGGAGAGAGTAGGAAATGGGATAAACCTGGAAGAGCGCTGCTAAACATGTTATGTACTTGTAAATTTACCCTTTGTTTTGCCTTGAGTACTTCCTTGGCATCTTTAGCATTTGGTTTTCTGCTGAAATGCTGTAAGCTTACTTGAGTATTGGCAACCAAGTATTACAACTACACATTATGAATTAATTCACAAAAATGAATTTATTTTAATTAAGAAATTAGTTAATTTAACAGATATTGTGTATCTGGTTGTGAATTTCTGAACATTGCACAGCTGCTCTTTGTGAAAAGTAAATTATCAAATCAATTGGCTTCTGTGGTAAAGGTATCTAACACCAGGCATAGAACAATTAGAACATGGTCACAAATATGAAACTGTTTCAGTATTTTTAACATTAAACTTCACAGGTAAGTTAATTTTATCATTGGTTTTATCAACTTTGAATATATATATATATATATATATATATATATATATATATATATATATATATATATATATGTTATCTGAAATGTACTGTTTATTATTCGGATGATCACAGGAGAGGAAGATGTGCAGGCGTATGATCTCATGCGACTGCAAAAACCAGTTGATCCTAACCTTGACCCAAGGAACGAACCATTGGGTGTGAGCAGCCTTTTGAAGTCTGGTAAGGACAGTATTCTGTGAAATGGTTTACTTCTTAGAAGGCTTCTCAGAAGTTGATATCTTCTGAGCTTGATAGTTAAACCGAAGTGTAACTAGTTATAAAAATCCTGTCTTGCAGTGAAAAGACTTATGTTATCAGGGCCTGCACTAGCCTTAATGCGGCCCTGTGCTCACCCTTTAACCAATGGAGAGGCACTAAAAGCTACAGCAAAAACAATACTTCTCATCGTTACAGGATTAAGTCAAAAATTTTTACCAGTATTGACGTCTGATGTCTGCTGGTATTGCTTTCGTTATCCTCTTTGTAAAGTTCTAAAATTCATTAATGTGAACACTGTTAACAGTTATGTTGGTGCTACTACCATAAATGTATGAAATCCTTCAAAATGTACTCTCTCTCCAACTCAGAATTAAGTTACAAAATTACTCCTTGTTTGCCACTGACAGGCCCTTAGCCAGCCACCTGTCCACCTGCCCTTTGGACGGGTGAAAATTATTTTGGACGCGCATAAATTGTGCATGATTCTCCTCCACCACCACCCAGCTTCTTCTCTAGAGCCACTGCCAGCGTTCAGATGACAGTTCTGTAAGGTGCAGGGGTTGATAGGGGCATTGCAGTTGGACTCATACGGCGGGACTTCGGGAGGTCGCAACTTCATACGCTCACGGCGTCGGGCGGTCATGACTTCGAATGCTTTTGGATGGGCAACTCTGTATTTCTGGCAAAGGGCATGGCCATTGACGTAGTAAAATGTGTCATAAGTTGAAACGGATTGCCCAGTTTCAGGTCTGACATCTTCGAAACTATTCCATGTTGGTGCTACTACCATAAATCATCAATGGGAAATTTTTAGCTCATTTATTGCCTTAATTAATGGACCACTGTTTTTTACATAGGCAGACCACTGGTCCCCTAATGCCAGCAGGTTTCATAAGTGCACTTATAATGTCTCAATTATGTGCCTCTGGCCGAAGTGGAAAGTTTTGCAATGTCACAATTTGCACACCTGTGGAATGCAAATGTCAATTAATGAAATTGAGTTTAGGAGGATTTCCGTCTTTATATAGGCGCATGTAATAAACAGTAATTAACAAGTATACTTGCATATTTCTTCACAGCTCCAGAGCCAATGTCAAATCGTAGACGACTGCCTGGAGATTACCCAAACATCGGGGAATTTATCAATGACCGGCTGAAAGATGCGGGTGATGATGACATTGATCAAGACAGCTTGCGTGGTTTTGACTTGGAAGGTGGAGGGAGCCAAGCTGGAAGCCTTAGTTCCATTGGTTCTAGTAGCAGTGGTGACCTGGACTTTGACTTTCTGAACGATTGGGGCCCACCATTCAAGAAACTTGCAGATCTTTACGGTGATGAGGATGAGGATGAACCAGATGGTGTCTCAAATGTCTGATCTTTTCTGCTGCCATGCACCACTGAATAGACATCTTCATTTAATCAAAGAACTCTTTATACACAGATACGATGAAGACCTTCTTCTAAAAGCATTCAATTGCTTAAGATTTTTTACATTGCTGAGCACAACGAATGGTTTGTCTAATATGTCTTAAGCTGAAGAGAAACTGAATGCCAACGATGCATAAATGTTCTGTCGTTCTCAGATGAGTGAGCTAATTTAAATTAATTTTAGATGCTGCTTTATGAGTTTGGCCCGGTTGCAATGATAGTCCACCTTACGTAAGGTTGACTTTATGGTTGAAAATAATTATTTTTGCGATTAAACAGCTCTTTATTAGCTGATAGGGGACATTAATTGAAAAATTTCACTCATTTTAGTCATTTCATGAATCTAAATGCTTTATACCCAGCTAATCTTAACCATCTGGATAAATATCTCATTTAGGTGAGCATGATAATATGTATACTACACAAACATGATTCAGGTAAAGTTTTAAGTGCATTTTGCATTATTAGTAGGGACATTTTCCCAATAATACCTAATGAAATTCGGATGTAATAAGTATCTCGCGTCATTAGTCTCAAAATTCAATAGTGAGTTCGGTGTATGTGAATTGAGAAGATTTTTCAAGATACTTCCAGGTTATAATAGAAGTCACTTTGCTTTACTTTTAGTTTTCATCTCCATGCAAACATATGCCTATGAGCCACATGGACACTGCTTGTAGTAATTTTGGAATTGTGGAAATCACATAAAAGGGATCTTAAACAACATTTAGGCAAGTAGACTTATTAAATGCGACAGCCTTTACTAAGTTGTAAAACACCAAGTATTGTAAATAAGGCTCCAAAACTTAAATAAACTCGAACTATTGTTTCACTTATTATAAACAGTTAGACCATGTTATCTGAAGTATGTATCTGTTAGGCACTGTATCGTACTATTAGTATCTTTTTAAATGATCTGAAAGAACTACTATACTGCATAACATCTTAAATGTGCAGTGTGCGTTAGGTATAATATGCATCGAAACTTTATCATTTATTCTTAATGTCAGCTTTGATACTCATTTTTGTGCATGTTCAACTGTTTGGACCTTGCATGTTTCTTGTTCATTTATTTTTAAAACTCAAACGGATGTAATATATAATGACTCATCGTAATACTCAGCACTGGCAGTAACTTGCTTCGGTTAAAGTAACTATAATTTTTTTCTCTAGCTATTTGGAAATATGATCAGATTTACAGTTGTTTTAATTATTTGCACGTGCTTATTTGCCAACTTTATACTCAGTTTCCATTACTACAGATTTTGTAATATTGTTTAGTTTGGATATTCGAGCACTTTAAATGGTATTGTACCCATTCAAATGGGTAGCGTTGGGAAAGGATTTCACCTGATCAGTTCATTGAAAATTGAGGCCATATGGTTGCTATATATAATGTGTACATTTCCATTTACACTCGTGCAACAGTTTGCCTTTCTTGTGGTACATTCTGTGTTATATTGTGCTTTTCATTCTTGGAAGTTGTTTGCTTACCACTCTTCATATTTTGTTATTTCCAAGTCATCTAGTGAACATCTTGTAGTGCTTCTGTATGCATTTTCATTACCCTTGGGTTTCAAAACGTAATGTAAGTGTCTTCATTTCTTGCATTTTTGAACATTATGGCTGCTTGATAGAGTCTCTCCCATTTGCATCTGGGTTCACGTTATGGCACATCACGTGATTGACAGTTATTCAAGCCATACAACCAATACAAAATTTCCAGTGGTTGGATTGTCATTCTTGTGTTTGCTCTTGACCAAGATCGTACAATCGTTCATGCCCTTAGAACTACTGCTGGTTAGTGATTACAGATTACTAGCATTTCTTCCAATATACTTGTCTTGTAGCGTGTGACGCATTTGTTTTATAGTGCATTTTAGCCTTCGTTGTAGCTGCATGTGGCAGAAATAAGGATGATTTAGAAAAGATGTGCCTTATGTGTACTTCAAGGCCCTTGTGTCATCACTTCTAAAATGAACTTCATTTGTGTCTATACATGGAGTTTAAAACACGGTCAACTTAAACTCCTTGCAGTTGCTATGTATGCGGCAAACTGTAGATGACCATGTACAGTGTATTGTGTAGATGTATTGTGTAATTTGGAAAATAAAATGTTTATTCACGTGCTGTCTAATCTAATTGCTAGTTCTTTTCTGACCTTCTCGCATGCAGTGTCAGTTGTTTTGAAAGTTATATAAGTGGGACATTTCGTAAAAGTTAGTTTCTTAAAAGGTTTGTTTCTTAACACTTCAACGATGATTGTGTACTAAAATGTATGGAAAACTAATCCCTCTTGTCGTTAAAAGGTTACAACTTAAAGCTTTGAAAGAAATCATGAAACTTAGGACTTCTGAAAATGGATTTTTGCAACTCTGCACAGACCTGTAAGTGTTGGATACATTAAAGGATGTGACTTGCTGCTGCTGCTTTCTGGATGCAGTTTATTCCAAGTCTTATTCCATTCAAAGGAAGCAAAGCTAACTTTTGCACTTACATATTGTTTAAAAAGTTCGAACATATTGTTTTAAAAGTTCGAACTGGGACAAAATGAATTTTTGTCACAGCTTTCTGTATCTAATATTATTGCAAAACATGATTGTGTGGGAAAACCTTTAATTTGAAGGATCAAAGTTCAGTTTTGCTACCGTAACTTCATCTGGTTCTTTGTTAACTGCTCCAGATCCTACACTGCACCTTGCCTGTGGAACAGCTTCCCACCTGAATATACTAATTTGTTGATCCAACATTCCTGTCCCAGTGAACCAGTCATTATCAGTAACGGTTACTGAAAGCCCCTCTGTTGCTCTTCAGACTTTTCATTCAGAACTGAAGCCCTCTAGCTCCTTAACCACGAGAGGAATTAGTGTTCCATACATTTTAGTACACGCTCGTCATTAAAATGTTAAGAAACCTTACCTGAGTCATCCAATATGCAGTCTTGTTGTCCTCGAGACCAAGGTCTTGGTCTCGAGTGCACTCGAGTTTGTTTTCAAAAGTCTTGGTCTTGAGACCAAAAGTCTTGGTCTTGAGGTTCAAAGTCTTGGTCTTGGTCTTGAGGTTCAAAGTCTTGGTCTTGGTCTCGCAAGACCAAGACCGGCTGTCAATATGAACAGTCATTTAACAAAACTCAAGAATTTAAAAAGTTATCAAGCCTGTTTGCATCATATGACCAATATCTATGGACGGATACAAGTCTTGTTGGTCAGGAAAACCCATTGGCAGCAGCAGCAGCAGTTATTCTGTATCAGATGGTATGATAAATCATGGGAAGATTTCAAAAGGACTCGCTATACTATGTACATTTACATCCAGTGCTTAAAAGCTAATGTATGTGTGTCAGTGACTTCAGCACCTGTAGAACGTATTTTTTCACATGGCGGAATTTTTATGAGGCCCACCAGGCACGTCTTGGTCAGAAAATTCTGAGCGAATTGGATTTTATAAAATACAAAAGGCATTTGGAATAATATTTTGCATGAAGGATTTTTGAATACGAATTCGAAATTCTCTGCTGTTTGCATTTAAAGTTAGTGTGCTTGAATAAAATAAAAGACTCATGTTTTTATTAAAATAGCCAATATTCCGACTTGAGAACTTTTAGAAGTCTTGACCTGATTGCGATTTTTTGGGTCTAGGTCTTGGTCTTGAGGTTCAAGGTCTTGGTCTTGGTCTTGAGGTTCAAAGTCTTGGTCTTGGTCTTGAGGTTCAAGGTCTTGGTCTTGGTCTTGAGGTTTAAGGTCTTGACAACAAGACTGCCAATTGATATGCTGCTTTCAAGTTTCTCCCAACCCCAACATGCAACCCACCATTAAAGCTTTGCTGTCTCCCTCACCCATCTGGTTTCCCAGTGTGGATATTCCTGCAGATAATTATAGACAATCCTTGAACTCAGCACATCACTCATGAACCTATCAAAGACCAACATCTTTTGAGAGAAGAACAAGCAGTGGTTCTCCTCTCAGGTTCTGAAAATAACCCCAGCACAGACAGTTCGTCGCAGCACCTGTCTGCCAACCTGACGACGTCAAGCAGTGGTTTATATCCTCCGTCGAACGCTTCACTGTTCCGCTTGATTGGTTCGATCGCAACGCTCCAGTTACTTTGCGTCTTGATGTGCATCTGTGGAGCGCTGGTGGCCTCATCATCAACAAGCGATAGAGACATTTTTATTTATATGCTGCTGTTGGAAGCGTGTTCGGAATTGTTGGATTAATTATCAGTTTACGTTAAGCATGAAAGCCTTCTCTCTGGATGGCACTGTTTGTCTTTTCAAGTGGTCAAATTCTTCCAGGGGCGCGTTAACGAAAACACGAAAAGCCAGTCAAGCGTAACGATGATGGTTGCGCTTCGTGAAAGAGGAGCTGTTGTGAGCTTTAGTAGGGGAACCACATAGGAAGAAGTTTCAAGCAGGACCAGGAGAAAGATCGATGACATCGTCAGTTGATGAGCCAGAAGCAGGCGTTTTGCAACCTTAAACAAAACGAACTTGCCAGAAGTTACTGGAACAAAAAGCGACAGAAGAAATCAAGACAAGACCTTATCGTGAGTGGATGTGAAACTGCCCAGACGATTGACAGAGAAGTCCAACAGAGTGTAACGTCGGTAACATTAACCAAGACGAGCTATTCTCCACATCTATTCCATCACCAGACTAACTCTTCTGCCGATGGCTCAAGTTTGAGTTGAAGTAACAAGCACAGTCAGGCGGCAGAGCGTTCAAGTACAACCGGAAGTTTGCACAGCGGCATCTCCAGCATTCGACTGTTGCAACAAGAATTTCCACTTCTGAATACTAAAATCCTTTCCACGTTCAGCCTGGAAGACGGTCTCTCCTCCACCGGAAGCTTTCATCCGCTACGATCCAACTGTAGTTGTTTTCATTCAAGGTACAACTCGCTCAACAGTTCCTACGATGGAAGGAGTACGTGTTCAGCGCGTCTGCGAGAATTCGAAGATGAGGAATCGACGTGCAGTTACGAGGATGGACAACATCCAGGCTCTGCCACTGTGTCTCCATTTTTAGACTGGAATGTTGCGAACGAGGTTCAAAGTTCTCCGCAACACTCCATGAAAGGCATGAACAGTGTATAAACTGTATACCTATCCCGCGAATTCTGAAACATGGCCTGGGACATCATTCAACGTTGAAGGACGATGTCGCTAGGGATTTGTACCGGCACAGGCGCCGACTTCTTGGGGGCCTTGGGTGCCAATGCACCCAGAGAAAAAGTTCAGTGGGGGCCTGGCCCCCAGAAGAATTCAGACCTTAAATAACATTCTTTGGGTATTCCTAAAAGAAGGTCGTCTAATTTTGTCTGAGGATGAATTCCTTAAAAGAAGTCGTAAAATTTTACGAGACACGGCCTCCTTTACAATTTTTTTAATGTGTAGATGATGGAAAATGACGAAATAATGTGGAATTTTTCCGGATGACTGTAGAACTTTCTGGATCCGCCCCTGACTGGCACCCAGAGACAAAACCAAAAGTCGGCGCCTATGTGTACCGGCATGTCAACAGTCCAACGACTCCTGTTAAGCTTCTGCCAGCAGTTGGTGGCATTCAGAGTCACAAAGCCAGACACGACCTGTGCGTCTATTGTTCCAGTGATGGCCATATCGTTTCCCGGAACTTATTCCTCTGTGGTTCCCAGTCTTGTTGTCCTCGAGACCAAGGTCTTGGTCTCGAGTGCACTCGAGTTCGTTTTTAAAAGTCTTGGTCTTGGTCTTGGTCTTGAGGTTCAAGGTCTTGGTCTTGGTCTTGGTCTTGAGGTTCAAGGTCTTGGTCTTGGTCTCGCAAGACCAAGACCAAGACCGGCTGTTTGTATGAACAGTCATTAACAGAACTCACGAATTCTGTATCAAGCCTGCTTGCATCATACGACCAATATCTATGGATGGATACAAGTCATGTTGGTCAGGAAAACCCATTGGCAGCAGCAACAGTTATTCTGTATCAGACGGTATGATAAACTATGGGAAGATTTCAAAAGGACTCACTATCTGTAGGCCTACATTTACATCCAGTGCTTGAAAAGCTACTCTGTGTGTGTCAGCGGCTTCAGCACCTGTAGAACGTATTTTTTCACATGGCGGAATTTTTATGAGGCCCACCAGGCATGTCTTGGTCAGAAAATTCTGAGCGAATTGGTTTTTATAAAATACAAAAGGCATTTGGTATAAGAGTTTGCATGAAGGACTTTTGAATACAAATTCGGATGTCTCTGCAGTTTGCATTTAAAGTTAATTTGCTTGAATAAAATAAAAGACTCATATTTTCATTAAAATAGCGAATATTCCGACTTGACAATTTTTAGAAGTCTTGACCTGATTTCGATTTTTTGGGTCTTGATCTTGGTCTTGGTCTTGAGGTTCAAGGTCTTGGTCTTGGTCTTGAGGTTCAAAGTCTTTGTCTTGGTCTTGGTCTCGAGGTTCAAGGTTTTGGTCTTGGTCTTGGTCTTGAGGTTCAAGGTCTTGGTCTTGGTCTTGAGGTTTAAGGTCTTGACAACAAGACTGGTGGTTCCCCTACTAAAGCTCACAACAACTCCTCTTTCACGAAGCGCAAGCATCATCGTGCCCGTCTCCTTACAGGTCAAAACATGCGCAGAAACTGAGAGATGTCCCAAGTGGTTTATGCGAAGCTTGTCATAACTGTCGATGTAGGTATGCGGATATTAGCAACGAATGTGATTTTGTGCAGTTCTCAAACTCTAATCGGTGTGGTGTTCCAATAGTATGTCACGGTCATTGCGTGGTTTCACGTTGCTCAGCCAGGCGTGACCGAAACATAGTTGCTCAAGACAGTGATAGTGAAACAAATCTCTAATCTAATCTAGTCTTATCTAATCTGAGAAATTCTATAGCAGCCAAAATCATTGCAAATCGTTACATTGGGCGAAAATTGCCTTTGTAATAAATAGCATTTTTTTTTAAATAAACGTTTGAGTTTTAATTCGGTATAAAAACGGTTGGCCTACTAGCCTACTCGTCATTTCAGTATTTGCCTCCAACACAAACATAACCTTGGCCACTCTTCGGGGAAGCGGGTGTTCACTGTGCCTTTTGCCCGCACAGCCACCATGTGGAACCGTGCTTTTTCAGTGGTGGGTCCGACGGCATGGAAGGGCTCCCCTAGAACTGAGTCTGCAGCCCAGAACACCACTGAAACGTTCTGCACTAGGTTGACAACTGTCCTATGTGGCCGTGCTGGAGTCGAGAGCACCTGTGAGTAGTATTCCCTTTGAAGAGATGCTATCTAAATACTCGAATGAATAAATGAATGAACCTTACAGATAATGAGAAACAAACCATACATCACATCATTTACATTATTTTTTTTACCCAATTTAACAATAATTTGCCATTTCAATAAGTTAAACAACAGTTTGCATTTTTACCACAAAATCTTTTTATAAATCCGAGAATCTACATAGGCCTAACTAATTTTCATTAATGAATTCCATGCACTAATCAGCCAAAATTAATAGGAATTTGTGTCTGAATTGTGCATAGCTTTTTCTCGTCGTGAAGATATTTTACCACGAAACTTGAGCACTTAAAATTTCGGTAAATCTTAGAGAATACCTTGATGGTTAGTTCAGGGATTTTTTCACTCAAGATATCGACCCTCTGGAAACATGATAGTTTTAAGTGGCGCTTCCAAGGGGATCGATATACATTACATTTCTGCAGAGAGCTCGTCAACTGATATAGCCATACGGGAGTTATAGGAATTTTTTCATGCCAGTTTCCATGGTGACCGAGGCGTCACAGTAAGTTGCAAACTTACATGTAAATGTACGCGATTTTCTATAGCGACCGTAGGGTAAAGTGGGGTAATTTCGGCATGGAGGTAATTTCGGCACCCCCGAGTAGCCGAGAAAATATCGCGCAGCAATGAAGCTGTATGGTGTGACGTCATAGGTCTGGCCGCTATAATATAGAAAAAGTTATAAAACCTTGTAAGAATCGCATATTTAGCACGATTGGTGAGTCATTTGCGTTTTGATGCATTTTGTTAACTGTATGTCATTTCATAGACATCGTTGCTAAAAATTTGGTATCGCTCCTATAAATAAATGCTATGGTTTTTCTCCACATTTAAATATTGCTCTTCAGAACCCTGAGCGAATTCAAAGTGTATAGCAGCCGATTATTTTTTCTATGTACGGTCAGAATAATGCCTATCTATGAGGTAATTTCGGCATTCAACTCGTTTCTAATTTCGGCAGTGCCGAAATTTGCTGTAGGGTAGTGCCGAAATTACCATTCTGTCTTGCTTCAGTTGGCCACGTTTAAATAGGCTTTTTAATTCTGTCAGCATCCGTTGCATAGTCAAAAAGGATTAGTATTTGCACAGATAAAATGGATGATTCGGCGAGATAACTGAGCCAAGCCTAAATGTGGACGATAATGCTCAGTGGTCGAACAATGCATTAAGTTAGCAGTAGCCTAAAGGCTGTGCTTGTTGAAGAGCGACCAAAGAAAATGGTCGCTAAACAACTTGGAATTCCACGCCAAACTCTCCAGGACTATCTGAAAAGAGCTTGCGTGGACGCTGCTGTCGACCAACCATTTAACTGATAATCATGGGAAAGAGCTGTCGGAAGTTTTGATTTTCATGTCCGACGAACTGTTTGGTCTCTCACTGAAAGTCGTCTTAGAACCAGTGTTCAGTTATTGCGAAATTAATGTATTTGAGCACCAAGTAAACGACGGTGACTGGCTTGCTGGATTCATTAAAAGACATCGCGAGTTATCCATATGGGTAGGAGAGCCGACTTCAATGCAGAATTAAAGTATCGGAGTTAACAGATCCAAAGTCGACAGGTACATCGATGAATTGCAATTAATTATATTCGACAGCAGTGATGGCAGCGGCCCTCACTCGCCGTCCATTTGCACTGGCTACTATGACTCGGGGATGTTTCAAGAGTTTGGGAATTTTTAATAAATATAAGCTAAACATAGCATTGCGTGTTACAGTCTCTGATTGTAGAGTGTAAACAAATGCAAGTATATATGCCCCCATAGGTATACATTCATAGTTTATGCCTATCTGCTCAATTTAGCTAGTCATAGATGTATGGCAATTTTCATATCGGTTAATTTCGTCACCCCTGCCGAAATTACCCTACCCTGAGGCCGAAATTACCCTACCCTGTGGGTAATTTCGGCTTTTGAATGCCTTCACTTCGCATGTTATAACAGGAATTTGTGAGAGACGATTCACAGTTTGAAGGCGCCATTTCATAGCAGAGGTTTGCAGTAGACTGTGGAAACTTCAATGTGTCCTACAGATGTGATAGCATTTTAAATATTGAAGAAATTCCTTAAGGTGCCGAAATTACCCTATTTTACCCTATATGGCCTCGACCCTGCTCATTTTTCAATGAATTGATCGGGTGAGATCCTTCACCACCGCTACCCGTTTGAATGGGTGACACGCCATTAAATTTTAAGGTCCCCGTGTTGGGACCATGCTACTTAACGACTAATATGAACACGAAATTGTGTTTAAATCGTGTTTAACTTTCGCTATCTCATCTTAAGACACTCAGTGAACATAGCAGTCTTGTTGTTAAGACCATACACCTCAAGACCAAGACCTTGAACCTCAAGACCAAGACCAAGACCTTGAACCTCAAGACCAAGACCAAGACCAGGACCTTGAACCTCGAGACCAAGACCAAGACCTTGAACCTCAAGACCAAGACCAAGACCCAAAAAATCGCAATCAGGTCAAGACTTCTAAAATTGTCAAGTCGGAATATTCGCTATTTTAATGAAAACATGAGTCTTTTATTTTATTCAAGCAAATTAACTTTAAATGCAAACTGCAGAGAAATCCGAATTTGTATTCAAAAGTCCTTCATGCAAAATATTATGCCAAATGCCTTTTGTATTTTTATAAAAACCAATTCGCTCAGAATTTTCTGACCAAGACGTGCCTGGTGGGCCTCATAAAAATTCCGCCATGTGAAAAAATACGTTCTACAGGTGCTGAAGTCGCTGACACACACACATAAGCTTTTCAAGCACTGGATGTAAATGTACAGATAGTGAGCCCTCTTGAACGTTTATCATACCGTCTGATACAGAATAACTGTTGCTGCTGCCAATGGGTTTTCCTGACCAACAAGACTTGTATCCATCCATAGATATTGGTCGTATGATGCAAGCAGGCTTGATACAGAATTCTTGAGTTCTGTTAAATGACTGTTCATATTGACATCCGGTCTTGGTCTTGGTCTTGCGAGACCAAGACCAAGACTTTGAACCTCAAGACCAAGACCAAGACCTTGAACCTCAAGACCAAGACCAAGACCTTGAACCTCAAGACCAAGTCCAAGACCAAGACTTTTAAAAACGAACAATATAAAGAGTCATTTAACAAAACGCAAGGATTTTAATAATTTATCCAATGATTACTAATACAATCGCTTTAGTATTTACACGGTGTGAGTGAGGCTTTACTGTTGCTTTTGACATTTATTTTGACTTCCGGTTATTTACCATGGAATGATTTCAAAACAGACTCACAATTTGTACATTGACGAGCGCGCTATATAAATGTCTAGTTGATTGATTGATTTGCATCCGGTACTTGAAAAGCTGCTCTGTGTGCCTGTGTGCCACTGTAGAACGTATTTTTCCACATGGCAAAATTTTAAAGAAAATTCTGAGCGAATTGGTTTTATAAAATGCAACAGGCATATGGAATAAGATTTCGCACGAAGGACTTTTGTAAATACGAATTCGGAATTCTCTCCAGTCTGCATTTGGAATTGTTTTGTTTGAATAAAATTAAAGATTCGTGTTTTAATTAAAATAGCGAGTAGTCTGACTTGACAATTTTATAGTAAGGAATAGAAATCTGAATATGGTTGTGATTTTGGGGTATTTTTCTTGGTTTTGGTCTTCAGTTTCAAAGTCTTGGTCTTGGTCTTGAGGTTCAAAGTCTTGGTCTTGGTCTTGAGGTTCAAGGTCTTGGTCTTGGTCTTGAGGTTCAAGGTCTTGGTCTTGGTCTTGAGGTTCAAGGTCTTGGTCTTGGTCTTGAGGTTTAAGGTCTTGACAACAAGACTGCGTAGAGGTGCGTCGTAAGTAATAATCGTACATGTATCATAATAAGCAGGTGATATTTGAGGCCCATCATTTATCTCAGGAGGCCTCTGCGAGTTCCCCTGCGAGGGTCCCGCCACTCAGCCTGCATGCCATGACCACTATCCACTGCTGAGACGGTATATAGTCAGGGCATATATGCATACATATATATACAGGCCTTATCCATCATAATATAGTCTATATATTTATAAATGTGTGCATGAATGTGTATACATGTAGGCCTATATGTAAATGTAATTACGTATGTGCAGAGGCCCGGGAAGTGTTTGAAAGTTGGGTGAGCCAACCAAGACAAACCTATATATATATATATATATATATATATATATATACATGTATATATATATATATAAAACTTATATATATAGGTTTGCCTTGGTTATATATAAGGTGGATAAAATCATCCATTAGGGGCCTAGGCCTATATCCGATATGATTTTTTTGTAATTTTGGTCATTTTTTATAAACACGAAAAGTTTATTATACTCTATATTCAGGGATGGGCAGTAATTTAATAGATGTAATTGAAATTTTGTAATTTGAATTACTATTGTAATTGGTAATTTGTTGTTCTGTGTCGAGGTAATTTGTAATTTGTAAGTGAATTAGGGCCTATATTTTCCATGTAATTTGTAATTTCAAATCACATAGGCCTACTGCAAAATAAAATTACTTATTTTAAGCTAACCATGATAAATTATTTGTGTAAAAAATTATTCTTAGGCCTACTTTGACAAATGCAAGTCTTACATTCAGTTAAGATGTAACCATGGCAGTGATGCCAACATTGCATTTAAGAATGCGTCTTTTCGAGAGTTAATTTTTCTGCGATTAGGAAATGTCAAACCCTCTAATTCCTACTCACTGACACTGTAGGCCTAGCTAGAAAGCTGGGAATATTGGTGACATCTCTAATCGTAAACTACAAACTCCATGTCCCACAAGACGGAATTTTGATACACTTGCTGAAATTTGGGAAACTTATGAACACTCTAGGTCCTCTAGGACTGCCATGCTTCAAAGTTGTTGAGCTGGGCGTCGCGTTTGAGTATACCCAGATAGGCCTACTGTAGCCAACTAGCAATGCAATCGCTACCGGTTTGGATGGGTTACGGAAATTTCGCCCCTGGAAGAATCGCCCCCGGAAGATTCGCCCCCGCTTCTAGTCTTAGTTACATTTTCATCATAGATCCCGCTTCTAGTCTTAGTTATATTTTCATCTCTAATCCAGCTTCTAGCCTTAGTTACATTTTCATCATAGATCCCGCTTCTGGTCTTCCGGGGGCGAAATGTCGGGGACGAATCTTCCGGAGGCCAATCTTCCGGGGGCGAAAAGTTCTAGAACCGGTTTGGATAGGTTGCAGGGTCAAGATAACTGTTCCCTGCCTTGCAAATCGCTCTATAGCCAAAAAGCTGTTCTACCTCTCTGGAATAAATTCCCGCCAGAATTAGGCCTACGACAAATATCAGTTCCTTCCCACGAACTCATCAAAACCTCACCTCTTCCATCTCTCCACAGGTCTCACTCAAAACTTAAAACACTGCTCTTTTACAAATCTTAACCTGATTCCCCTCTTCCACTTACCTCCCTTCGCCGCTTCAATTCTAAACACCATCCACCGTAACCTTCTGAATGCCTGCCTGCCTGACCTTTGCCCCTTAACCTCTGCCTGTAGATGATCTTGCTTTGACTGAGCGCTTGTGAATAATCTGGTTCCCACGATTTAGATTTTATGGGCGCTGAAGAAATCGCGAGATTAGGCCCTACGATTGCGATTAGAAATAAAAACTGCGAACAAAACGGATTTTTTGGTGTGGAAGAAAATAAAATTTAAAGGCATATGGCCATTTACGCTAATCAATTTTTCTGATGCTCAGATTTAGGCTCTTGCGAATTGTTTATAAATGCTGTCTCAACACTCAACAGTTTAGTTGTAGCCTACTTACCATCACATCATCCAGCTGGTGACTTGCAAAACGACAGATAAGACTGTTTAAATGAGTTTAATGGCTGCCCGCAACACATTAAAGCACTTTTGTTATTATCAATTTACAATTTTAGGGCCTACACCTACAGTGATGGGCACTCCAGATGAACTGATCTATAGTCTGTCTTTCTCCTCCCAGTCTGAAGGCCCACATACTAAATATTATGTATTTACGTGTATGTATATATATATATACATATATATATATACTAGTGTATTTGCCCGTCATATTATGACGTCATATTATAGGCCTATATGTATCGTTGGTTATCGCCGTCGTCAAGACCGCCGTCGTCAAGACAACGGTTTATGTTTCACAATAGAAAAGAACCCGTTTGTGACGTAGCGTCCCCCGACAGACGGACACTACATGGATATTATATGTATATATGTATATATATATATATATATATATACAGACGGACACTACATGGATATTATATGTATATATATATATATATATACATTACAGCTGTCTTAATATGTAGCTGTCCTGTGTGTTATCTCCATGCCCAAATTTCAATCCCTCTCTCCCCAAGCAGTCTTGCAGGATGATATTTTTTTATTCCGGATATTTCTATAGCGCCTCTCGAAGTCAACTACTACTCAGAGGCGCTCCCGACCACAGCATTTGATACTGTGCCGGAATTTTCACGCCGAAGCGCCACGAGCAATTGCGAGTGAAGGACTTGCCCCAGGTCCGTACGCAGCGGCAAGAGTGGGATTCGAACCTGCAACCCTCCGGTCACAAGGCGCCGAACTTACCACTGAGCCACCACGCCCCATATTGCGCGTGTCACATCAAAACCCGCCTCCAGTTTGAAGTAACTATCGAGAAATCCTATCTCTCAACAGCCAACAACTGTTGCAGCTTTCAGACCCCGAGAGCATAAGGTGTCCAGTATTCATGATTCTCTTGGCACTTTTGCAGTCGCTTAACTTACTGACCCATTTCCTAAGGTCAGGGCGGCCGTTGGCCGGCTTTTAGTTGGTTCCATTAGGCCTAGGCCTACTGTGTTATTTCTTTAGTGCATTGAGTGCATCGGCATAAGCTTTGGAGTCTGCCTGACAGACAGTGTTTAATCTAGTCCCTCTTATGAGGAGGGAAACAAGGTTTCTGGGGGGGAACCAAAAACGGCGACCTTTTGTGAGAAATTTCATCCGTGTTCCAACGTCTGAAAAAGTTGATGACCTTTTTTAGTCATTCAGCCCACACTTTCCTTACTTTAAACTCTAACGACCTTTTTAAAGCAATTCTATACTATCTTATACTGTTATTTTCTTCTTCTATTACTCGTTAACTTGTCTCTGGGGGGAGCACAGCATGTCTCCTGGGGGAATTTCTTCCCAAAACAGGTCTCTACATTATAATATTGCTGGCCTCTGGGGGGGAACATAAATCCTGGGAGGAATTTTCCCCCTCCGAAAGACGTCTAGATTAAACACTGCCTGACAGAGGCGCTCATTTTTTTTATCTAATCACTGTTAAAATTTAGGCGCAAATGATTTTTTTTATTGTATGAATGACCAAAAATTGTGTGAGCATGCGCAGTTGCGTCACGAAGGGGTTCGGGGGTGCGGACCACACCGGGTGACACCATCAGAGGGGGGGGGACACCAAAGTGACAAAATGTCTAAAAAATTCGTGCAGAGTTTCAGCAGAGATTTATTATTTTTAAATTAGCAATTTACTGGTAACAACAAAAACATTTTTCGTAAGCCCAGCTTACAAAAACTGTATCAGTATCAATTTACCTAAAGCTGAAACTCTATGCTAATTTACTTTTTAAACCTTCTGATGCTCTCCGGTCAGTGCCGTTAGGCCTAATAATTATTATTGCCCAATTACAGTATTGCTGATCTTACACAGTATAGTACCTGCAGACAAAGGGCGTAACTCTCGACAAGGTGGTGAAAAATCTAGAGGCACTAGGACTTTTTCTAAACGAGGAGCGCAGTCACCTAGCGCAGCATTCACTGTTAAAACCAGATGAATATGGAATTACTGTAGAAAGAAGGGTTCGATTAAAGAACAGGATGGCAGAGGAGCAAGCTAGTGATACCTGACCCATGGTGCAAGAAGAAAATAAGAGGGCTATGCTTGAGTGCATTAATCGCTTTCATTCCTGAAATCCAGATCAGATCAAGAGCCACCAAAGAAGTAGCAGCCATGTTTGAGGCTGTTCAAGTGAATAGTCTGATATCTGCCACTGAAGAAGAGTTAAAGGTGTCCATTCCAAAATTGACGACTTTCTATGATGAAGTGTCTGAGAGTGCACTTTTAATAGAAATGCCAAGGCTGAAAAGGCATATGAAAGCAGCAGAGATTAACCTAGAAGAAGCCAAGATTGGACATTATTGAACGTTTTGACATTCATAGCTGAATGTGACTTCATTGATTCTCTTCACAAAGCCTAAATTTATTTCTGACGATCTGTGGTTTCATATGAGAGAAGCTTTTCAAAGCTGAAACTTATAAAGAACTCTACGATCTATCATGGGACAGTCAAGGCATTTCAAATTTTGCGATAAATATTATCAGTATTGAAAGTGACTTGGCGAAAGGCATTGATTTCGATTAAGTGATTCACAAGTTCGCATCTTTGAAAGCTAGAAAAGGAACGTTCTGATTTAGTCGAGATTTTCACTCACTAAGTGCTGAAATGCCCTTACGTATTTGTTTGTTGTTGTTGTTGCATTATTCATTTATAAGTATATTTCCATAAATTTATATTTTTAACTGAAACCTGACTTTAATTGATATTATTAGTAGGCCTATATCACAATGTTTTAAGAAATAATCAGCCAAATTTCCAATTATTTTTTCTCGTTATATAAAAGGCTCAGTTCAGACTTCGTGCTTGGTAAATGAAGCTTGCCAAAATCTGAGAGAGAAGGAGGGAAGGACTGTATCTCATGCGCGAAAAATCCTCCAAATTACCATCCCGGTTCTGCATAGATATATACAGCTGGCCAAAAAAGTGCCACGTTGTTCTGAAGCACTTGGATCTTCTTTCCCTCCTTAGACGTTGCTTTATGCTTAGGTCTCTTGAAGAGTGCAAGAGAATTCCTCTTGATTGGGTCATGTATGGAGTGAGTTCGCACATCAAGCACATTCTTGACGAAGTCCTGATACTGCTTCCTGCCTACGTCTTCCAAGGTGCGCACTATAGTTACCACTGACTCGTCTATGCAGTTGCGACTGTCAAGAGTTAGTAGATCTGGGAAATCATCCAAGAAGGGATTGCCCATCTGCCGGATGGTTTCAGATAAGACGACAACCTGTTGCTGGAAGTTCTTTTGTGATGACAAACTCTGTTTATGATGCTGAAAGTTCTTGGGATTTTCTGTGCATTATCCGGAAGGTATTCTTCCTCGAACTGCTTCAGCGTTTTGGCCATCTTTGGCCTCGACAGCATCCATCGTCGGAAAGCAACGGGGTTTTGTGTGAGCCCAACAGCTCCACCCGAACCTTTCACACTCTTGTTTTCCTGCTCGTGAGCCTGATCAAATGGTATTGTAGAGAAGTTATTGGTTGTTTTAGAAATAACCCAGTGAGAATGCTCCACAAACTCATCCTTGATAGTGTCAGGTAAGGACTTCATGTGTCTGATGTGAATGGGCATCCATCTGGAGTAGTTCACATGATCCAAGGCAAAGAACAGCGGTGTGAGTTCCTCCAACACTTCGACATACAGGTGAAAACTCTTCTCTCTGTGAGCCCTAATGAAAATGAGAATGAGGGTTTCATACTTCATGATCAAGTCCCAATACATGAATGTTGGACTCTTCTTCTTCATTTCGTTGAATAGTACTTGAGATATAGACCATTTTATCTCCCGGCAGCCATCTTGGACGCCATCTTGAAATGATACATTAAGTGAATGAAGTTATTTTAACTGAACGCTGAGCAATAAACCCTTCGGTTTGACACCAAAACCAGTTTCTAGGTTGAATAGTGCTTGAGACATAGACAATTTTAGCTCCCGGCGGCCATCTTGGACGCCATCTTGAAATGATACATTAAGTGAATGAAGTTATTTTAACTGAACGCTGGGCAATAAAACCTTCGGTTTGACACCAAAACCAGCTTTCTAGGTTGAATAGTGCTTGAGACATAGATAATTTTAGCTCCCGGTGGCCATCTTGGACGCCATCTTGAAATGATACATTAAGTGAATGAAGTTATTTTAACTGCACGCTAGGCAATAAACCCTTCGGTTTGACACCAAAACCAGCTTCCTAGGTTGAATAGTGCTTGAGATATTGAAAATTTTAGATTCCGGCAGCCATCTTGGACGCCATCTTGAATTTTTCCGTTTTACATGAAAATGCCTCAAAATTTCAGAGGGCACCCCTTCTAACATTAATTAGTAGACCCTGACAGATCATCCTGCCAAATTTGGTGCTTTTTTCCGTCGTGTAACGTTAATTTTCCCCCTCAAAGTCCGACTCATACCTCAACGTGGTGAGGGGGTGAACAGTCAAGTAGGGGATTGCCTGCTGGGGCTATGCCAACAGTAGAGAAGGTCTTGACCGAAGTACCACCTAGGGCGCTACGCGTGTTGGACAGGCTCAGCAGGAACCCTGAAAAGATTGGCTAACGTGAGCGGCAGGTCTCGGGCAGCAGCGAGACTTCAGTGGACTTGACGGATGATCCAGAGGAAGGACAACGGCAGGTTCATATCGAATGGAGGGCATATCTGGTATAACCTGAGCAAGGCTTCCTTACTGCGAGATGGAAAGGAATTGGGAACCTACCATCTCAACATCTCCAAACAGCATCATGAAAAAGGGAATCCAAAGATAAACCATGCCGGCTCGGACGTCGCCCGGTTATACAAGGTCCGCGTCCCCTGTTGGGCAACCAGGACAGGGTCGGAAAGTCGGCGACTGGAAGAACGGTGATTGCGGAGGGAAATAAGGGTACAGTACAACTTAGGAAGAAGATGAGAGTGGGCACTTGGAACATCAGAAGCATGTTACAACTGGGCAAAACCCTCGTGTTGGGAAAAGAAATGGAGAGATTGAAGATGGACATATGCGGACTGGCAGAGGTAAGATGGGGTGGAAAAGGACACTTCATCACGACGGAGGGACACATGAAAGTCTACTCGGGAGAAGAGACACAGGGACACGGAGGCGTAGGAATGTGGATACATAAAAGGAATACAAATGCTATAATAGGATACGAGGCAGTGAATAGTAGAATTCTGATGGTAAGGATAAAGGCAAAACCAAAGTGTATTAGTTTGATTCAGGTATATGCACCAACATCAGAAAAAGAAGAGGACGAAATAGAGGAGTTTTACCAGAAGTTGACAGGCATATTAAGAAGCATACCGAAAAAAGACATTACATTACTAATGGGGGACTTCAACGCTAAAGTAGGAGATACGAACACATCGCCAGTGACTGGAGGAGAAGGACTTGGTCAGATAAACAGTAGCGGGGAGAGGTTGATTGACTTCTGTATGGAACAAGAGATGATATTGGCCAACACATGGTTTAAACATCACCCGAGGAGATTATATACATGGACATCACCAGATGGGAGAACAAAAAATCAGATTGATTACATCAGCATACAGCGGAAGTGGAGGACATGTATTAGTAACTGTAGGACCTATCCGGGGGCAGATTGTGACACAGACCACAATTTGCTGGTGGCAACGTTAAAGATAAGACTGGGAAAGCAAAAGAAGGTAGAGGTACTAAAAAGGCTGAATGTAGAAGATCTTCAAGGTTTCAAAAGAATCGCTTATGAAATAGAAGTAACAAACAGAGTCGAAGCTCTGAACGCTGTATCAGAGGAAAGATCACCGAACGAATTATGGAAGGAAACAAAGGAGGTTTTAATCACGGCTGCGGAGGAAATAGTGGAATACAAGAAGACTAGAAGAGAGACAAGGGGAAGCCTTGGATTTCTGAAGAAGCACACAGCCTCATTATCAAGAAACGGGAAGCTAAGCAGAGAGATAGAGTGGAATATAAGGAACGGAAAGCGGAGGTACAGAGACTTCTCAGGAGGGACAAACAAAAACAAATAGAGGATATTTGTGAAAAGGCTGAAGCAGAGAACAAGAAGGGTAACAGTAGATATCTATACAGAACAGTCAAATCCCTAAGAAACAAATTTCAAACTAAACTACAATCTATACAAGCTGAAAATGGAGAATTCATAACTGATAAGGAAGGCATAGCTGAAAGATGGAAGCAATATTGTGAAGAGCTATACAACGATAAAGAAGGGAAAGATCACATAATGGGATATGAAAGGGAACCGCCACCCTTAATATCAGAGATGGCAAGAGCGATAAGACAGGTTGCTAGCGGCAAAACGGCGGGTCCTGACGGAGTTCCGGCAGAGCTGTTCAAATACGGAGGGGAGAAAACAATAGAAAAAATGCATTCAATCTGCACAGCGGTATGGGAGGATGGGGAATGGCCCGAGGACTGGACAGAATCAATTTTTGTTCCTATACCAAAAAAAGGGGATATCAGACTATGCTCGAATCACAGAACAGTGGCTCTGGCGGCACACGCCAGTAAAATTATACTAAGGATCATTTTGGGAAGAATAAGGAACCAGACAGAATCAGAGGTGGCAGAGGAACAGGCTGGTTTCAGGAGAGCCAGAGGAACTAGAGACCAGATAACAAATCAGCGAATTATTATGCAAAAAGCAAATGAACACCAACAACCCTTTTTATGTGTTTCGTTGATTTCAAAAAAGCTTTTGACTCAATATAGCTCATGAAACACTTTGGACAACAATGATCGAAATGGGGTTCCCAGGGCATATCATAAATTTGCTTACACAACTGTAGAAGAAACAAAAAGCAAGAGTCAAAGTGGCAGAAATGTTATCGAAAGAATTCAGAGTCAGACGGGGAGTGAGACAGGGTTGCGTCTTGTCCCCAAGTTTGTTCAACATCTTGGCGGAGAGAGTGATGAGGAAAACTTTAGAGGGATTTGAGGGAGGAATACAGAGAGGGGGAGGCGGTTGACAAACTTACAGTACGCCGATGACATTGTATTACTGACAAACTCGAAGAGTGAATTACAGTTGCTGATAGAGAAACTAGACAGGACAGGAAAGAAATATGGTATGCAGATTAATATAGGAAAGACGAAAGTTATGACAACAACAGAAACCAAATGTACAATTAGGATTAATCAGGAGGAACTAGAACAGGTGGACAGATTTACGTATTTGGGTTCAACGCTTGATGAAAACAGCGGTTGCGGTACAGAGATCAGAACACGTTTAGCAAAGGGTTATGCAGTAGCTACGGACCTCAAAAGGAGGAGTCATGATCTAACAAATAAAACGAAGCTAAAGTTGTGGAAGACACTGGTTTGGCCTGTGGCCATATATGGATGCGAGAGCTGGACATTGAGGAAGGAGGAGGCAAGAAGAATAGAGGCATTCGAGATGAAGTGTCTGAGATTGATTATGAATATATCTTGGACGGAAATGCGGTCAAATGAATTGGGTATTGGAAGCAGCAGGAGTAGAGAGGAATCTACTGAGGACGGTGAAGGAAAGAAAAATGATATATTTTGGACACGTCATGAGAAGAGAAGGAGTATGCATGGAGAAAGACATCATACAGGGTACACTGCCGGGAGCCCGGAAAAGAAGAAGACCGAGAACAAACTGGCTGGACAACATAAAAGAATGGACGGGATTGGCAATGGGAGAATTGTTAAGACTGACGGAGGACAGGAGGCGTTGGAGGAACATTGTGCATGATGCGGCCGAACCTCGAACCGAGGATGGCTGAGAGCAGAGAGCAACGTTAATTTCACTAAGCCACCTCACTATAATGGGCTAAAGTATGAATTTAGCTTTGCCACCGCGTATCCGTTAGCGCATTTCGAGGCCAATCTTCTCCAGGTGTAGCCTATCACTATGGGGCGTAGACCCCCGTTCTTCTTCGACAGGGCGATCAGTGATCCACCGAAGAACATGGCTCCTCATGGACTTAGGGCATCCTCCTATCAACATAAGATTGATAAAAGCTGTGATCGCTTTGACCAGTTCGTCAATCCTTGTTGTTGATGAGATCCCGAAGATGTTATAATAATAATAATAATAATAATAATAATAATAATAATAATATAATAATAATAATAATAATAATAATAATAATAATAATAATAATATTATTATTATTATTATTATTATTATTATTATTATTATTATTATTATTATTATTATTATTATTATTATTATTATTATTATTATTATTATTATTATTATTATTATTATTATTATTATTATTATTATTATCATTATCATTATCATTATCATTATCATTGTCATTATCATTATCATTATCATTTTCATTATTATTATTATTATTATTTTTATTATTATTATTATTATTATTATTATTATTATTATTATTATTATTATTATTATTATTATTATTATTATTATTATTATTATTATTATTATTATTATTATTATTATTATTATTATTATTATTATTATTATTATTATTATTATTATTATTAGAACTTGGATACCATATGGTGCACAACTGAAATTCGGTCGCTCCAGAACGTTTTAGATCGGCAACGTTATCAAATTTCGAGTCAATCTGTTCCAAGGCATGGTATTTACAGAAAGCAAAAAAATTCCATTTCCTATGCTTGAGAGTTGTTGCCAAATGACTGGTGGAGTTTGTTCCGATCTCAAATGAAAACACCCACCTAGTGTTTATATTCAGGGTGACGTGTTTTGTCCTAGTCTCAATTAAATCTCAAGGATTAAAACTAGGATTAAATTACTCGGATTAAAACACTTACGGAGTATTTTGCCAGGAAGTGTCCTACACCGGCAAAGAACGAATTCCAAAGGTCTTGGACACGGGTGGGTGGGTGGTGAATTGTCGTTTACTTCCCGCTTTACGCCAGTATAGGCCCAACCACATTACACTGCTTGGTAATAGACACAATTGGGCAAACAACTTGCCCACTGCGATTAAACGGAGTCGAACCAGCAACCACAACATAATCGACGAAGCGTTTTGCCGATAGATATACGAAGTAGGGCCCTATGTGTATCCGTTAATAATAATATGTTACCGTTATTATTCCAATGTTTAACGATATCGTATGGCTACAAAGGCCGTTGAGGTCTGCACAGTTTTTGATATTCTTCAGTTCATTTTCATATAACTTTCATCATCAGTTTCTTTCTCTTCTCTCGTCGTTGATTCTGTGTTTGGCAGGTTGTTGAGATGCCTATGATTGACAGGTGGTCGCAGTCGATCTTTTATAAAATACAGATTAATGTTTAATATCTATATTTATATATATACACACACTATCTATCTATATTTATATATATATACACACTCTCTCTCTCTCTCTCTCTCTCTCTCTCTCTCTCTCTCTCTCTCTCTCTCTCTCTCTCTCTCTCTCTCTCTCTCTCTCTCTCTCTCTCTCTCTCTCTCACACACACACACACAAACACACACACATATATATGTATTATGTATATATATATATATATATATATGCATACATATGAACCATTATTCTTTTGGTCACCTGGCTTTTTTCCTTTTGCTGTTTGGCTCAAAGGCTCTTTTATAATGTTACCGTGTAACGGTGTAACTGTAACCGTAGATGTGCTTTATCTAATAGGTAGGCCTACCTCATTAAAACAATGCCATAGGAACTTTTGTGGGGAACGTTAAACTTGTAAGCCCCTATACTAGTCTAGACTATTCTGAACTAGGTGAACTTGAGGCATTAACACCTATGAAGGTAATTATGGGAATGACTTAAGTGACCGATATTGCACTGTAGTGCCGCTATTGCACATGCACATTGCACAAGTCTATCAAATAACTGTGATTCAACTTTTCTTCGAAAACTTGAACAAACATCCGGAACATCGTAAAATATTTAATACATTTAATCATGAAATAGTAAATAATGAATGCGTTAATTATCATAGTAGTTCAGTCTGAAATGCATGCAGTTCATCGCTTTACATTTCCATCACCTCTTGCTCACTTTCGGCGTTGCGGAAATAGTTCACTGATGTTAGGACTCCGCCTGGCAGACTCATTTATGGGAGCTTAACGGCTCACCCCCCAAACCCCTTGACGAGAACTGATTTTGTGTCCATCTAGTTTCAACTTCCAGCTCATCTTCCTTCTAATCTTGTCTTCTCTCATCGCAGGTACCTATAGAAACACAGATATTTTTACACGTTATGACAGGTATGTAGTATCAATATAGGAAGAACAAAATAAAACATTATCCCTCGTTTGTCGGCACCGAACCCACATACATCAGAAAGCTAAATGTTTCAGTCTCAGTGGCGCTCAACTGCACATGGAGTAATACAGGTCCTGCTCTTCTGTATATATATCAACTCGAACCCACTGCATCTTCTCATGTCTCGGACCTTCCTCTAGGAACAGTCCTCCGCTGTTTGCCTGCATACGCCCTGTGGCATTTAGCTCTGGACAGAAAATGTCTTAAAATTCACTCAAATATTTAAATGAATTAGATAGTCATACGAGCAGCGCCTTTGTAAGATAACTGACTTACCTTGTCCCACAAAGTGGTGCACGGTGACCAATTCCTCCCCCTTTCCTCCTTCCCTTCTCTTCTTCCCTCCCTTCTCACTTCCCTTCCCCTATACACGAATTTAGTCGGTTTTATCCGCAATAGTGAGGGCGAGCGTTGGTCAAGTGTTTACGATGGCTACCCGTCGGTGTGAAAGAATTAAAGGGGTGGTCGATAGTGTAGTGGTAAGCGCACTGAAGATAGAAAATGAAGCCGCTACACTTCATACCCATGGCTGCCTCCCAGGCAAGCTTAAGGGAGTGCTCTTCTTCTTTTTCTATCCGCCATTTTAAGGTCACTCGCAGATAACAAACATGTTTATATTCTGCTTCACAGCTGTTAATATGTTGACGACACTGAGACCACGAGAGCGGTAAACAACAGTCGCTTTGCTTGAACTTGTTTCAAACAAAATTAATGCTCACAACTCCTAAAAATTCAAGCACATGGTAAAAAATGTGGTGGTGACTGTCGCCACCACTTTAAAAAGTGGTGGTTACCGGGAACCACCTTCAGAAAACAGGGCAACGGCTATGCCGGTGATCAGTCTTTCTCTCGTCTGATTATCCTATTGAAGTGTACAGTCAGTGTAGTCGTTATAGCTGATCAAGTAACTGATTATTAGACATCTCTTGCCAACAGTTGTCAGAGGCATGGTTACTAACTCAACGCCAGAAGAATCAAGACAACAAACATCCAAACACCAGACAGCCCAAGCACAAGCACTACTTGGCCGAGCATGCAATCGTGTCTTACCTTTCTTCTCTGACGTGTCCAGAGGTAATCATCTGATCCGAAAGACCGAATGGTTTGATATGACATCTGCATAGTTAGGTTTCTATCTTCATCGTTGGTTGGATATGAGTTCTGCAGATAGATTTCGAGCTTCGTCGTTGGTTTGATATGAGTTCTGCAGATAGATTTCTATCTTCGTCGTTGGTTTGATATGAGTTCTGCAGATAGATTTCTAGCTTCGTCGTTGGTTTGATATGAGTTCTGCAGATAGATTTCTAGCTTCGTCGTTGGTTTGATATGAGTTCTGCACATAGATTTCTAGCTTCGTCGTTGGTTTGATATGAGTTCTGCAGATAGATTTCTAGCTTCGTCGTTGGTTTGATATGAGTTCTGCAGGTAGATTTCTAGCTTCGTCGTTGGTTTGATATGAGTTCTACAGATAGATTTCTATCTTCGTCGTTGGTTTGATATGAGTTCTGCAGGTAGATTTCTAGCTTCGTCGTTGGTTTGATATGAGTTCTGCAGATAGATTTCTAGCTTCGTCGTTGGTTTGATATGAGTTCTGCAGGTAGATTTCTAGCTTCGTCGTTGGTTTGATATGAGTTCTGCAGATAGATTTCTAGCTTCGTCGTTGGTTTGATATGAGTTCTGCAGGTAGATTTCTAGCTTCGTCGTTGGTTTGATATGAGTTCTGCAGATAGATTTCTAGCTTCGTCGTTGGTTTGATATGAGTTCTGCAGATAGATTTCTATCTTCGTCGTTGGTTTGATATGAGTTCTGCAGGTAGATTTCTAGCTTCGTCGTTGGTTTGATATGAGTTCTGCAGATAGATTTCTAGCTTCGTCGTTGGTTTGATATGAGTTCTGCAGATAGATTTCTAGCTTCGTCGTTGGTTTGATATGAGTTCTGCAGATAGATTTCTAGCTTCGTCGTTGGTTTGATATGAGTTCTGCAGGTAGATTTCTAGCTTCGTCGTTGGTTTCATATGAGTCCTGCACAGTTAAGTTTCTATCACGTTTGATAACAGTTCTGCAACGTTAGGTAACAGTTCCGGGCACTTAGGTTTCTATTTCGTGGTTGATTTCATATGAGTTCCGCAATTTAAGATTTCTAGCTTCGTCGTTGGTTTTATTTGACTTCTGCGCAGTTAGGTTTCTATCTTCGTCGGTGTTTCGATATGAGTTCTGCTCTGAGGACGCTGATACTCTGGCATAAAAAAATCGCACATTTCATACAGAAAGGAATGATTTCAATGTGTAGAAGCTTAAGTTAGAGAAGAAGAAGGAGAAATAGAAAGAGAAAGAGGAAGAGGAGGAGGAGAATGAGGAGAAGGAGGCGGAGGAGAAATAAGGTGGTTGATGATACTATGATGCTGACGGTGGTGGTGATGATGGTGATTATGATGATAATGATGATGATGATGATGATGATGATGATGATGATGATGATGATGATGATGATGATGATGATGATGATGATGATGATGATGATGATGACGATGATGATGATGATGATGATAATGTTCCCCTTTCACTTCGACTCACAATGACTTGTCTTACCGTACTTAAATACAACATCACTATTTCAGCTCTCCTCAACTCTCCTTAAGCTCAATACTAGATCTCACCCTAAAATAACACTGCAGTACCTTAATTAAAATAAGATTACCTGACGTCATAGCCAAAGTATGTTGGTAAGTGATGATATTCTATGGCTGTAGTACTCCTGAACATTTAAATTAATATTATAGTAACTGAAAATTTCAAACTCTATCAACATACCTTCCGTTCCTATTTCTTTCTCCCGTCTTTCGCAATTCCCAGGAGCTTAGTTCCACACGCCGTCACCAGATGAAGTTCACATCCACTTCCAGACATATAACATTGGGATCCAAGAGTTCAAATGTTATTTTCCAACCGGAGGTCCATCAAACACACCCAGTTGGTTATTGACCCGGGCTAAACACAAAAGATTCTCATCCTGGGAAATACCAAAAGCAGGTAAACAGACGACAAATTCACTCGACCCATCCGCCCATTCTTTGACTTCCAATATGTGTCAATAGAGCTACAATAGGATTGGAGGAGAAGAGAGCCGGGAATAGCTATAAAACAATGTTCTTTTATGAATACTTGGGCCACTCTGTCATTCTGCGAGTACTAGTATTACTTTCGGATTTGAGGAGCAGAGAGGTGGAAATAACTACAAACACCGTTCTTTAACTAATATTAGGTCAACTCTGCCGTTCTTAGGGGCTAAGTATACTTATTACTAGAGGCTTGAATGAGAAAAGAGGCGGGAGTAACTAGCCTATAAAACACGGTCTTTAACCAAAACTCGGCCAAATACGCCGTTTTTAGAGGATTAGTGTTATTATAACTACAGGATCCGAGGACAAGAGAGGCGGGAATAACATAACAGACCGTTGTTGACTAATATTCGGTCAACTCTGCCGTTCCTATACGACTGGGTGAGAAGAGAAGCGCGAATAACAATAAAACATCGTTTCTTGACTAATATTTGGCCAACTCTGCCGTTCCTTGAGCTTATTGTTTTAATTACTGTACGAATGGATGAGAAGAGAAGCGCGAATAACAATTAAATACCGTTTCTTGACTAATATTTGGCCATCTCTACCGTTCCTTGAGTTTATTGTTTCTAATACTATACGACTGGATTAGAAGAGAAGCGCGAATAACAATTAAACACCGTTTCTTGACTAATATTTGGCCAACTCTGCCGTTAACTGAGGCTTATTGTTCTTAATACTGGATGAGAAGAGAAGCGCGAATTTGGTTGCCAACCGTCCAGATTTTTTGCAGATTATTCAGAATCACTTCCATCTACAAGTACCGGTACTACAACGCCGCCCAAGAAAAAGAGAAGGATATGTTGTTTTCGTGACGAATGGCTGAATGATTCGGAATTCAAAATATGGATTGCGACACTATTGATGGAGTTAGATTTGAGCTCACAACCAGAATAAGCGATCAGTTTTTTGCGTCTTCAGTCAACAACAATTTCGAACATCTTATTCCTAATCAGATTCAATGTCAAGAAAGATGCACTCAATGCTTACACACGACCATTAGCCTACTTGAATCAGTCTTTCAATATTGAAAATAATGTTCTACCAAAAAATAAAAATACTTAGACTTGATGAAGTATTTTCGTTCAAGAGTTTGTTAGAACTAATTCGCAAATGTGGAATTGCAGTTTTGGGAGATGACTTATACAAAGAGTAGGCTATTGCATCTTAAGACAAGTTTTTCCAAAACTGAAGACAAAGAAAAAAATCGTGAACGTTGGATAGAATTATCTTAAAACTGTGATGCTACAAATTTAAAAAAAACTGGTTGGATACCTGGTACGTCTTAACAATTCCGATCAGTAATGCCCAAGTTGAACGTATTTTCTCATTGATGAAAAATCTGTTGACCGATGAACGCAACAGGATGAGGCCTGAACTGGTGAAAGCTGATCTGTGTGTGAAAGTAAATTTCGATCAGTCTTGTGGTGATTTCTTACATTACGTTGGGGGACAGAAATGTTTGCTCAAAACAAGCCAAAGTGAACAGAAGTAGGCCTGTAGCTTTAAAAGAAAATAGGGTCGGATTATACTTCACATGAGAACGTTTTGAATCCCGTTATAGTAGTGGATTAAATAATATTCTTTTGATTGTTCTCTATCCTCTTGTATTTTGCCAGACCCTAATCGCCACAAATCGTGGGGTGGTTGGATACCAAAGGGTCTCGCGCCTTGCCCAGAAATTTCACAATCAAAAGTTGGCAACCCTATCAATGAATAACAATTATCGGCCAACTCTGCCGTTAATTGAGGCACATTGTTTCTAATACTATACGACTGGATGAGAAGAGAGCCGGATATAACTATAAAACACCGTTCCATGACAAATATTCGGCCAATTCTGCCGTTAATGGAGGCTTATTGTTTTTAATACTATACACGACTGGATGAGAAGAGAGGCGGATATAACTATAAAACACCGTTCTAATATTCGGCCACCTCTGCCGTCAATTGAGGCTTATTGTTCTTAATACTATATACGACTGGTTGAGAAGAGAGGCGGATATAACTATAAAAAACCGCTTCTTGACTAATATTCGGCCAACTCCGCCGTTAATTGAGGCTTATTGTTTCTAATACTATGCACGCCTGGATGAGAAGAGAGGCGGATATAACTATAAAACACCACTTCTTGACTAATATTCGGCCAACTCTGCCGTTAATTGAGGCTTATTGTTTCTAATACTATACACGACTGGATGAGAAAAGAGGCGGATATAACTATAAATCACCTTTCCATAACTAATATTTGTCCAACTCTGTGGTTAATTGAGGCTTATTGTTTTTAATACTCTGCGATTGGATGATGAGAGAGGCGGATATAACTATGAAACACCGTTCCATGACTAATATTCGGACAAATCTGCCGTCAATGAGGCTTATTGTTTTTAATACTATACCCGACTGGATGAGAAGAGAGGCGGATACACTACGAAAGAGCGTTCCATGACTAATATTCGGCCAACTCTGCCATTAATTGAGGCATATTTTCTTAATACTATACGACTATAGATGAGTAGAGAGGCGGATAATAATACAACACCGTTCCATGACTAATATTCGGCCAACTCTGCCGATAATTGAGGCTTATTGTTTTAAATACTATTCGAGAAGATGAGAAGAAAGGCGGATGCACTATGAAACACCGTTACATGTCAAATATTCGGCCAACTCTGCCGTTAACTGAGGCTTATTCTTCTTAATACTATACGACTGGATGAGAAGATAAGCGGATATAACTACAAAACACCGTTCCATGACTAATATTCGGCCAACTCTGCCGTTAATTGAGGCTTATTGTTTTAAATACTATACGAATGGATGAGAAGAAAGGCATATATAACTATAAAACACCGTTCCATGACAAATATTCGGACAACTCTGCCGTTTATTGAGGCTTAGTGTTCTAAATACTATATACGACTGGATGAGAAGAGAGGCGGATATAACTATAAAACACCGTTCCATGACTAATACTCGGCGAAGTCTGCCGTTAATCGAAGCTTAGTGTTCTAAATACTATATACGACTGGATGAGAAGAGAGGCGGATATAACTATAAAACACCGCTTCTTGACTAATATTTGGCCAACTCTGCCGTTAATTGAGGCTTATTGCTCTTAATACTATACGACTGCATGGATGAGAAGAGAGGCGGATATAACTATAAAACACCGCTTCTTGACTAATATTTGGCCAACTCTGCCGTTAATTGAGGCTGATTGTTCTTAATACTATACGACTGGATGAGAAGAGAGGCGGATATAACTATAAAACACCATTACATGACAAATATTCGGCCAACTCTGCATTAATTGAGGTATTTTGCTCTTAATACTATACGACTGGATTTGAAGAGAGGCGGATAAAACTATAAAACACCGTTCCATGACTAATATTCGGCCAACTCTGCCGTTAACTGAGGCTTATTGTTCTTAATACTATACGACTGGATGAGAAGAGGGCGGACATAACTATAAAACACCGTTCCATGACTAATATTCGGACAACTCTGCCGTTAATGAGGCTTATTGTTTTTAATACAATACACGACTGGATGAGAAGAGAGACGGATATAACTATAAAACACCGTTCCATGACTAATATTCAGACAACTCTGCCGTTAATTGAGGCCTATTGTTCCTAATACTATACAACTGGATGAGAAGAGAGGCGGATATAGGCCTAACTACAAAACACCGTTCGATGACAAATATTCGGCAAACGCTGCGTTAATTGAGGTATTTTGCTCTTATAACGATATACGACTGGATGAGAAGAGAGGCGGATATAACTATAAAACACCGTTTCATGACAAATATTCGGCCAGCTCTGCGTTAATTGAGGTATTTTGCTCTTAATACTATACGACTGGATGAGAAGAGAGGCGGATATAACTATAAAACAGCGCTTATTGACTAATATTTGCCCAACTCTGCCGTTAATTGAGGCTTATTGTTTTTAATAATATATACACGACTGGATGAGAACAGAGGCGGATATAACTATAAAACACGGCTTCTTGACTAATATTCGGCCAACTGCACGTGCCGTTCCTTAGGCTTATTGTTATTAATACTATACGACTGGATGAGAAGAGAGGCGGATATAACTATAAAACGCCGCTTCTTGACTAATATTTGGCCAACTCTGCCGTTAATTTAGGCTTATTGTTCTTAATACTATACGACTGGATGAGAAGTGAGGCGGATATAACTATAAAACACCGCTTCTTGACTAATATTTGGCCAACTCTGCCCTTAATTGAGGCTTATTGTTCTTAATACTATATACGACTGGATGAGAAGAGAGGCGGATTTGACTGTAAAACACCGCTTCTTGACTAATATTTGGCCAATTCTGCCGTTAATTGAGGCTTATTGTTTCTGATACTATATACGACTGGATGAGAAGAGAGGCGGATATAACAATAAAACACCGTTTCATGACTAATATTCGGCCAATTCTGCGTTAATTGAGGCTCCTTTTTCTTAATACTATACGACTGGATGAGAAGAGAGGCGGATATAACTATAAAACACCACTTCTTGACTAATATTCGGCAAACTCTACCGTTAATTGAGGCTTATTGTTCTTAATACTATACGACTCGATGAGAAGAGAGGCGGATATAACTATAAAACACCGTTCCATGACTAATATTCGGTCAAGTCTGCCGTTAATTGAGGCTTATTGTTCTTAATACTATTCACGACTGGATGAGAAGAGAGGCGGATATAACTATAAAACACCACTTCCTGACTGATATTTGGCCAATTCTGCCGTTAATTGAGGCTCCTTTTTTTAATACTATACGACTGGATGAGAAGAGAGGCGGATATAACTATAAAACACCGCTTCATGACTAATATTCGGCCAACTCTGCCGTTAATTGATGCTTATTGTTCTTAATACTATACGACTGGATGAGAAGAGAGGCGGATATACTACGAAATACCGTTCCATGACTAATATTCGGCCAATTCTGCCGTTAATTGAGGCTCCTTTTTCTTAATACTATACGACTGGATGAGAAGAGAGGCGGATATAACTATTAAACACCGCTTCTTGACTAATATTCGGCAAACTCTACCGTTAATTGAGGCTCCTTTTTCTTAATACTATACGACTGGGTGAGAAGAGAGGCGGATATAACTATAAAACACCGCTTCTTGACTAATATTTGGGCAACTCTGCCGTTAATTGAGGCTCCTTTTTCTTAATACTATACGACTGGGTGAGAAGAGAGGCGGATATAACTATAAAACACCGCTTCTTGACTAATATTCGGCCAACTCTGCCGTTAATTGATGCTTATTGTTCTTAATACTATACGACTGGATGAGAAGAGAGGCGGATATACTACGAAATACCGTTCGATGACTAATATTCGGCCAATTCTGCCGTTAATTGAGGCTCCTTTTTCTTAATACTATACGACTGGATGAGAAGAGAGGCGGATATAACTATAAAACACCGCTTCTTGACTAATATTTGGCCAACTCTGCCCTTAATTGAGGCTTATTGTTCTTAGTAGGCTACTATGCTACTAGATGAGGAGAGAGGCGGATATAACAATAAAACACCATTCCATGACTAAAAAAAATATTTGGCCAACTCTGTCTTTAATTGAGGCTTATTGTTCTTAATACTATACGACTGGATGAGAAGAGAGGCGGATATAACAATAAAACACCGTTTCATGACGAATATTCGGCCAATTCTGCCGTTAATTGAGGCTCCTTTTTCTTAATACTATACGACTGGATGAGAAGAGAGGCGGATATAACTATAAAACACCGCTTCTTGACTAATATTTGGCCAACTCTGCCCTTAATTGAGGCTTATTGTTCTTAGTAGGCTACTATGCTACTAGATGAGGAGAGAGGCGGATATAACAATAAAACACCATTCCATGACTAAAAAAAATATTTGGCCAACTCTGTCTTTAATTGAGGCTTATTGTTCTTAATACTATACGACTGGATGAGAAGAGAGGCGGATATAACAATAAAACACCGTTTCATGACGAATATTCGGCCAATTCTGCCGTTAATTGAGGCTCCTTTTTCTTAATACTATACGACTGGATGAGAAGAGAGGCGGATATAACTATAAAACACCACTTCTTGACTAATATTTGGCCAATTCTGCCGTTAATTGAGGCTCCTTTTTCTTAATACTATACGACTGGATGAGAAGAGAGGCGGATATAACTATAAAATACCGCTTCTTGACTAATATTCGGCAAACTCTGCCGTTAATTGAGGCTTATTGCTTCTAATACCATGTACGACTGGATGAGAAGAGAGGCGGATATAACTATAAAACGCCGCTTCCTGACTAATATTTGGCCAATTCTGCCGTTAATTGAGGCTCCTTTTTCTTAATACTATACGACTGGATGAGAAGAGAGGCGGATATAACTATAAAATACCGCTTCTTGACTAATATTCGGCAAACTCTGCCGTTAATTGAGGCTTATTGCTTCTAATACCATGTACGACTGGATGAGAAGAGAGGCGGATATAACTATAAAACGCCGCTTCCTGACTAATATTCGGCCAACTCTGCCGTTATTTGAGGCTTATTGACATTGTTCTTAATACCATACGACTGGATGAGAAGAGAGGCAGATATAACTATAAAACACCTTTCCATAACTAATATTCTGCAAACTCTACCGTTAATTGAGGCTTAATGTTTTTAATACTATGCACGACTGGATGAGAAGAGAGGCGGATATAACTATAATACACCGTTCTAATATTCGGCCACCTCTGCCGTCAGTTGAGGCTTATTGTTTTTAATACTATATACGACTGGATGAGAAGAGAGGCGAGGCGGATATAAATATAAAACACCGCTTCCTGACTAATATTCGGTCAACACTGCAGTTAATTGAGGTCTATTGTTCTTAATACTATACGACTGGATGAGAAGAGAGGCGGATATAACCATAAAACACCGATTCTTGACTAATATTCGGCCAACTCTGTCGTTAATTGAGGCTTATTGTTTCTAATACTATATAAGACTGGATGAGAAGAGAGGCGGATATATTATAACTATAAAACACCGCTTCTTGACTAATATTCGGCCAACTGTGCCGTTAATTGAGGCTTATTGTTCTTAATACTATATACGACTGGATGAGAAGAGAGGCGGATTTAACTGTAAAACACCGTTTCTTGACTAATATTTGGCCAACTCTGCCGTTAATTGAGGATTATTGTTTCTGATACTATATACGACTGGATGAGAAGAGAGGCGGATATAACTATAAAACACCGCTTCTTTACTAATATTCGGCCAACTCTGCCGTTAATTGAGGCTTATTGTTTCTGATACTATATACGACTGGAGGAGAAGAGAGGCGGATATAACAATAAAACACCACTTCTTGACTAATATTTGGCCAATTCTGCCGTTAATTGAGGCTCCTTTTTCTTAATACTATACGACTGGATGAGAAGAGAGGCGGATATAACTATAAAACACCACTTCTTGACTAATATTTGGCCAATTCTGCCGTTAATTGAGGCTCCTTTTTCTTAATACTATACGACTGGATGAGAAGAGAGGCGGATATAACTATAAAATACCGCTTCTTGACTAATATTCGGCAAACTCTGCCGTTAATTGAGGCTTATTGCTTCTAATACCATGTACGACTGGATGAGAAGAGAGGCGGATATAACTATAAAACGCCGCTTCCTGACTAATATTTGGCCAATTCTGCCGTTAATTGAGGCTCCTTTTTCTTAATACTATACGACTGGATGAGAAGAGAGGCGGATATAACTATAAAACACCGCTTCTTGACTAATATTCGGCCAACTCTGCCGTTAATTGAGGCTTATTGCTTCTAATACCATGTACGACTGGATGAGAAGAGAGGCGGATATAACTATAAAACGCCACTTCCTGACTAATATTCGGCCAACTCTGCCGTTATTTGAGGCTTATTGACATTGTTCTTATTACCATACGACTGGATGAGAAGAGAGGCAGATATAACTATAAAACACCGTTTCATGACAAATATTCGGCCAATTCTGCCGTTAATTGAGGCTTATTATACTTAATACTATACGACTGGATGAGAAGAGAGGCGGGTATACTACGAAATACCGTTCCATGACTAATATTCGGCCAATTCTACCGTTAATTGAGGCTCCTTTTTCTTAATACTATACGACTGGATGAGAAGAGAGGCAGATATAACTATAAAATACCGCTTCTTGACTAATATTCGGCCAACTCTGCCGTTAATTGATGCTTATTGTTCTTAATACTATACGACTGGATGAGAAGAGAGGCGGATATACTACGAAATACCGTTCCATGACTAATATTCGGCCAATTCTACCGTTAATTGAGGCTCCTTTTTCTTAATACTATACGACTGGATGAGAAGAGAGGCAGATATAACTATAAAGCACCTTTCCATAACTAATATTCTGCAAACTCTACCGTTAATTGAGGCTTATTATTTTTAATACTATATACGACTGGATGAGAAGAGAGGCGGATATAACTATAAAACACCGCTTCTTGACAAATATTCGGCCAAATCTGCCGTTAATTGAGGCTTATTGTTTTTAATACTATATGCACGACTGGATGAGAAGAGAGGCGGATATAACTATAAAACACCGCTTCTTGACTAATATTCGGTCAACACTGCAGTTAATTGAGGTCTATTGTTCTTAATACTATACGACTGGATGAGAAGAGAGGCGGATATAACCATAAAACACCGCTTCTTGACTAATATTCGGCCAACTCTGTCGTTAATTGAGGCTTATTGTTTCTAATACTATATAAGACTGGATGAGAAGAGAGGCGGATATATTATAACTATAAAACACCGCTTCTTGACTAATATTCGGCCAACTCTGCCCTTAATTGAGGCTTATTGTTCTTAATACTATATACGACTGGATGAGAAGAGAGGCGGATTTAACTGTAAAACACCGCTTCTTGACTAATATTTGGCCAATTCTGCCGTTAATTGAGGCTTATTGTTTCTGATACTATATACGACTGGATGAGAAGAGAGGCGGATATAACTATAAAACACCGCTTCTTGACTAATATTCGGCCAACTCTGCCGTTAATTGATGCTTATTGTTCTTAATACAATGCGACTGGATGAGAAGAGAGGCGGATATACTACGAAATACCGTTCCATGACTAATATTCGGCCAATTCTGCCGTTAATTGAGGCTCCTTTTTCTTAATACTATACGACTGGATGAGAAGAGAGGCGGATATAACTATAAAACACCGCTTCTTGACTAATATTCGGCAAACTCTACCGTTAATTGAGGCTTATTGTTTCTAATACTATACACGACTGGATGAGAAGAGAGGCAGATATAACTATAAAACACCGCTTCCTGACTAATATTCGGCCAACTCTGCCGTTATTTGAGGCTTATTGACATTGTTCTTAATACCATACGACTGGATGAGAAGAGAGGCAGATATAACTATAAAACACCTTTCCATAACTAATATTCTGCAAACTCTACCGTTAATTGAGGCTTAATGTTTTTAATACTATGCACGACTGGATGAGAAGAGAGGCGGATATATTATAACTATAAAACACCGCTTCTTGACTAATATTCGGCCAACTGTGCCGTTAATTGAGGCTTATTGTTCTTAATACTATATACGACTGGATGAGAAGAGAGGCGGATTTAACTGTAAAACACCGTTTCTTGACTAATATTTGGCCAACTCTGCCGTTAATTGAGGATTATTGTTTCTGATACTATATACGACTGGATGAGAAGAGAGGCGGATATAACTATAAAACACCGCTTCTTTACTAATATTCGGCCAACTCTGCCGTTAATTGAGGCTTATTGTTTCTGATACTATATACGACTGGAGGAGAAGAGAGGCGGATATAACAATAAAACACCGTTTCATGACTAATATTCGGCCAATTCTGCGTTAATTGAGGCTCCTTTTTCTTAATACTATACGACTGGATGAGAAGAGAGGCGGATATAACTATAAAACACCACTTCTTGACTAATATTCGGCAAACTCTACCGTTAATTGAGGCTTATTGTTCTTAATACTATACGACTCGATGAGAAGAGAGGCGGATATAACTATAAAACACCGTTCCATGACTAATATTCGGTCAAGTCTGCCGTTAATTGAGGCTTATTGTTCTTAATACTATTCACGACTGGATGAGAAGAGAGGCGGATATAACTATAAAACACCACTTCCTGACTGATATTTGGCCAATTCTGCCGTTAATTGAGGCTCCTTTTTCTTAATACTATACGACTGGATGAGAAGAGAGGCGGATATAACTATAAAACACCGCTTCTTGACTAATATTCGGCCAACTCTGCCGTTAATTGAGGCTCCTTTTTCTTAATACTATACGACTGGGTGAGAAGAGAGGCGGATATAACTATAAAACGCCGCTTCTTGACTAATATTTGGCCAACTCTGCCGTTAATTGAGGCTTCTTTTTCTTAATACTATACGACTGGGTGAGAAGAGAGGCGGATATAACTATAAAACACCGCTTCTTGACTAATATTCGGCCAACTCTGCCGTTAATTGATGCTTATTGTTCTTAATACTATACGACTGGATGAGAAGAGAGGCGGATATACTACGAAATACCGTTCGATGACTAATATTCGGCCAATTCTGCCGTTAATTGAGGCTCCTTTTTCTTAATACTATACGACTGGATGAGAAGAGAGGCGGATATAACTATAAAACACCGCTTCTTGACTAATATTTGGCCAACTCTGCCCTTAATTGAGGCTTATTGTTCTTAGTAGGCTACTATGCTACTTGATGAGGAGAGAGGCGGATATAACAATAAAACACCATTCCATGACTAATAAAAATATTTGGCCAACTCTGTCTTTAATTGAGGCTTATTGTTCTTAATACTATACGACTGGATGAGAAGAGAGGCGGATATAACAATAAAACACCGTTTCATGACGAATATTCGGCCAATTCTGCCGTTAATTGAGGCTCCTTTTTCTTAATACTATACGACTGGATGAGAAGAGAGGCGGATATAACTATAAAACACCACTTCTTGACTAATATTTGGCCAATTCTGCCGTTAATTGAGGCTCCTTTTTCTTAATACTATACGACTGGATGAGAAGAGAGGCGGATATAACTATAAAATACCGCTTCTTGACTAATATTCGGCAAACTCTGCCGTTAATTGAGGCTTATTGCTTCTAATACCATGTACGACTGGATGAGAAGAGAGGCGGATATAACTATAAAACGCCGCTTCCTGACTAATATTCGGCCAACTCTGCCGTTATTTGAGGCTTATTGACATTGTTCTTAATACCATACGACTGGATGAGAAGAGAGGCAGATATAACTATAAAACACCGTTTCATGACAAATATTCGGCCAATTCTGCCGTTAATTGAGGCTTATTATACTTAATACTATACGACTGGATGAGAAGAGAGGCGGGTATACTACGAAATACCGTTCCATGACTAATATTCGGCCAATTCTACCGTTAATTGAGGCTCCTTTTTCTTAATACTATACGACTGGATGAGAAGAGAGGCAGATATAACTATAAAATACCGCTTCTTGACTAATATTCGGCCAACTCTGCCGTTAATTGATGCTTATTGTTCTTAATACTATACGACTGGATGAGAAGAGAGGCGGATATACTACGAAATACCGTTCCATGACTAATATTCGGCCAATTCTACCGTTAATTGAGGCTCCTTTTTCTTAATACTATACGACTGGATGAGAAGAGAGGCAGATATAACTATAAAGCACCTTTCCATAACTAGTATTCTGCAAACTCTACCGTTAATTGAGGCTTATTATTTTTAATACTATATACGACTGGATGAGAAGAGAGGCGGATATAACTATAAAACACCGCTTCTTGACAAATATTCGGCCAAATCTGCCGTTAATTGAGGCTTATTGTTTTTAATACTATGCACGACTGGATGAGAAGAGAGGCGGATATAACTATAAAACACCGCTTCTTGACTAATATTCGGTCAACACTGCAGTTAATTGAGGTCTATTGTTCTTAATACTATACGACTGGATGAGAAGAGAGGCGGATATAACCATAAAACACCGCTTCTTGACTAATATTCGGCCAACTCTGTCGTTAGTTGAGGCTTATTGTTTCTAATACTATATAAGACTGGATGAGAAGAGAGGCGGATATATTATAACTATAAAACACCGCTTCTTGACTAATATTCGGCCAACTCTGCCCTTAATTGAGGCTTATTGTTCTTAATACTATATACGACTGGATGAGAAGAGAGGCGGATTTAACTGTAAAACACCGCTTCTTGACTAATATTTGGCCAATTCTGCCGTTAATTGAGGCTTATTGTTTCTGATACTATATACGACTGGATGAGAAGAGAGGCGGATATAACTATAAAACACCGCTTCTTGACTAATATTCGGCCAACTCTGCCGTTAATTGATGCTTATTGTTCTTAATACTATGCGACTGGATGAGAAGAGAGGCGGATATACTACGAAATACCGTTCCATGACTAATATTCGGCCAATTCTGCCGTTAATTGAGGCTCATTTTTCTTAATACTATACGACTGGATGAGAAGAGAGGCGGATATAACTATAAAACACCGCTTCTTGACTAATATTCGGCAAACTCTACCGTTAATTGAGGCTTATTGTTTCTAATACTATACACGACTGGATGAGAAGAGAGGCGGATATAACTATAAAACACCGCTTCCTGACTAATATTCGGCCAACTCTGCCGTTATTTGAGGCTTATTGACATTGTTCTTAATACCATACGACTGGATGAGAAGAGAGGCAGATATAACTATAAAACACCTTTCCATAACTAATATTCTGCAAACTCTACCGTTAATTGAGGCTTATTGTTTTTAATACTATGCACGACTGGATGAGAAGAGAGGCGGATATAACTATAATACACCGTTCTAATATTCGGCCACCTCTGCCGTCAGTTGAGGCTTATTGTTTTTAATACTATATACGACTGGATGAGAAGAGAGGCGAGGTGGATATAAATATAAAACACCGCTTCCTGACTAATATTCGGTCAACACTGCAGTTAATTGAGGTCTATTGTTCTTAATACTATACGACTGGATGAGAAGAGAGGCGGATATAACCATAAAACACCGATTCTTGACTAATATTCGGCCAACTCTGTCGTTAATTGAGGCTTATTGTTTCTAATACTATATAAGACTGGATGAGAAGAGAGGCGGATATATTATAACTATAAAACACCGCTTCTTGACTAATATTCGGCCAACTGTGCCGTTAATTGAGGCTTATTGTTCTTAATACTATATACGACTGGATGAGAAGAGAGGCGGATTTAACTGTAAAACACCGTTTCTTGACTAATATTTGGCCAACTCTGCCGTTAATTGAGGCTTATTGTTTCTGATACTATATACGACTGGATGAGAAGAGAGGCGGATATAACTATAAAACACCGCTTCTTTACTAATATTCGGCCAACTCTGCCGTCAATTGAGGCTTATTGTTTCTAATACTATACGACTGGATGAGAAGAGAGGGAGGAATAACTATAGAGACCGTGCTTTAACTTAAATTCGACGAGCTCTACCGGTCTTTGCGGATTGTTGTTCTTTTTACTATTGGACTGGATGAGAAGGGAGGCGAGAATAACCATATTCTCGCTTGGTCTGTCGTAACCCGACAGCGTCATAGGAGAAGGATTAATAAAGGGCTATTAAACCAATGGAATATGAACGAAAGAAAACAGGGGACATCCGCCATGGCAATTTCATCGGGACAGTTTGAGTTTTCTCATCCCCCACCTGATCCACTTGAACACCTTGATGAGAACAGAGTCTCCTCGCCACTCTCCATTCTCGTCATAGTCGTGCACTTGTTCCATAATATGTCTTGTCTGCCAATCATGAAAAGGCGGGGGTTCATCAAGACCAATAGAATTTTCATTAACGGTCGAGGCACGATGGCCAACACTACTCACTGCATGTCTCATATCCAGTGGTACATATGGCACATTAACAAATTCGGGGTTATCCGCGGTGTCATAAACATCGTCGTAGATGTCGATCACCACATCTCCATTAAAACACCTTGTCTGACCTGTATGCAGTTGGGAAGAGGGGCAATCGAGTTCAGCCGAGGCGTCATAATCGACCACCACATCTTCATCAGAACTCTTCGTCTGACCCGCATGCAATGGGGAAGAGGGGCAATCGGGTTCAGCCGAGGCGTCATATTCGACCACCACATCTTCATCAGAACTCTTCGTCTGACCTACGGGCAATGGGGAAGCGTGGCAATCGGGATCAGACGCGGCATCATAATTGTCATCATCGATGTCGATCACGACATAGTCGCCACATACCCTCATTTGTTTATCTTGAAATGTGGGAGACTGGAAATTGCTGCCATCATCATTTCCTATGTCAAAGACAAAGACCTCATCGATGTAGTTGCTCTGTCTATCATTGACAAGGACAGGGAGCCATACGTTACCAGCCGCAGCAACATTTGCATTCCCGATGTTAATAGGCCTATTTATACCCTCATCGCCTACCTGGACCGGAAGAGGAGGACGAAGGTCGACTCGTCCAAAACCAGGAGGCAGCTCGACCAGCAGCGACTCCATCACCGGAAGAGGAGGACGGAAGTCGACTCGTCCAAAACCAGGAGGCAGCTCGACCAGCAGCGACTCCATCACCGGAAGAGGAGGACGGAAGTCGACTCGTCGAAAGCCAGGAGGCAGCTCGACCAGCAGCGACTCCATCACCGGAAGAGGAGGACGGAAGTCGACTCGTCCAAAACCAGGAGGCAGCTCGACCAGCAGCGACTCCATCACCGGAAGAGGAGGACGGAAGTCGACTCGTCCAAAACCAGGAGGCAGCTCGACCAGCAGCGGATCCATCACCGGAAGAGGAGGACGGAAGTCGACTCGTCCAAAACCAGGAGGCAGCTCGACCAGCAGGGACTCGATGTCGTCGTCCACAGTGCCAACCTCCCGATCGGAGGCGCGGCCACCAAACCACGAACTACTTAGTCGCAGACCACGAAACATTTCGCTTCGAATCTACAACTTTTACTCTAAAACTACCTAAAAATCGCAAGATAAAACTTTCCAAACGCCGTCAAAAGTCGCTAACCAAGATCAACGAGAAATCGACAATGTCGATGACGTCATCGGAGGAAACTCATTATGGAGACGACGGTGACGTCTTTTATCAGCGCCGCTATTACAGTCTTTTCAAATAACTAATTTACGCGCCTTAGCTTCTTCTATTAATAAAAATAGTACAATACAATACAATACCACTCATGCTTAGGCTATAACGCGCCTTAATAAAACAAAGTATAAATTTATAATAATTATGAATAGGGCCTACTCAAAGGACGCGTTACAATGTAGTGGTTAATCATAGTAGGCCTACGTGGCCTATATTAAAGAATACATGAGTTTTGAGTATAGCTGAAAAAGTATTTATTGAAGTGGATTTTAGAACTGATTCTGGCAGAGTTCCATTCGGCTGGACAGCCACCTTGAACATCCGGTTTGCAAATTGTACATTCGCTCTTTCGACTAAAAAGTCTCCTTTAGATGCTGAGCGTAAACCTAGCGCTGATTCAAGGGCAGCTCATGGTGTAACTAAAGGTGAATTAGATGATAAGTGGAGCTGAACCTGACCTTATCTTGAACATCAGGAGACAGATGTGAAACGATATTCGTGAGCCAGAAAGGGTAACCAGTGGAGTTGTCGTAGAGAATGAGTGATGTGGTCTCGGGGCCTAGGGTTCTGACTAGACGAGCCGCAATGTGAATAATAGAGGTAAGCGGTGCAAGGGCAGATATTGGTAGACCGAAAGAAAACGCCGAATTACAGTAGTCAATTCTGGATAAAACAAGTGAATGGACCAAGACACGAAGGCAGAGTTCATTTAAGCAGCGTTTGATTTGGCGTATTCGCCGGAGATGAATAAAGCAGGCTTTATTAATACAACCAATATGATTAGACATAGAAGTTACTATCAAGAAGAACTCCAAGGTCACGAACTACATTCGAAGGATGGATAGAGCAAATTTCATTAAGTTGCAGCGAGAAAGTTTTCAAGTCAATATATGTGATCGAAACCGACGGTCAAACGAAATCAGTTCACGTTTTTGCTCGTAAGCCTATTTAACTTCAGGCGCAAGAACGCACACAAAGATCGGACCTCATGCAAGCAGTAATGAGTCTAGTTTTAAGTTTCCAAGGTTAGCATTCGAAAGTTTTATATATAGTTGGGCGTCATAGTGTGCCGTCATAGGCGTACTAATTTGTGGGGGTACGAGGGGTACCCGTACCCCCACTTTTGGGACTTGGGGTACCATGCCTTCACTTTTGGACTGAGTGGTACCCCCCACTTTGTAAACAATGACAATTAATGTTTGATTATTGAGCCTTCCCTGAGATCAATGTATCTGCCTTGCTTCGTGTAAGTAATTAATTGGTACCCCCTCCCCACTTTTTAGACCAGATTTACGCCCTGTGTACCGTAATTAAAAACTGAATAACAGCAATAATTTTTAACCTTATGTCATTGAAAGAAAAAATATTTCCGCGAGTCGCTTCTGCGGGACTTTACCTAACAATCAAATTTGTATAGCGCCAATTTACCAGATTGCTCAAAAGTCCATCCTTTCGGACAAAGTGTGCGGGTTCGAGCCTCGCAAAGTATGACAACCTTGAAGAATTCCTCAACACAAGACTCGTTACCTCCATCGATTGATGCCATTTTATTACACAGTGTCGCTATATAAATATTGAAACGATGATTCTAATAATAACAACGAAAGTAGATGAAGATTTAATAGCAATAGTAGGTCCATTTCTTTGTTGTAAATCTTACTGTTGCCGTAAAATCTCTAGGCCTACATCGATGATTGTGATGATGATGATGATGATGATGATGATGATGATGATGATGATGACGATGATGATGATGATGATGATGATGATGATGATGATGACGATGACAATGACGATGATGATATCCTCAGTGTTTAATTATGAGGTTGGTGATGTTGACGATGGTGACGACGACGATGGTGATAATATAGTAGGCGTATTGTAATGACGACAAATTATGTGCCTACATGTATAGCATCGCCTGACTAAATAAAGGAAATCCTTACCCTTCCATACACGTATCGACTAGCTCATCGTCTCTTACCTTCACCCCCGACTCCCCTGTCCGCAATCTTGGTATTACTTTTGATCCACATCTCTCCTTCTGTAACCACATTTCCAGCCTTTCGCGCTCCTGCTTTATACAAATTCGTGACGTATACGCCGCATCCGGCCCATGCTCGACCTTAAAACTGCCTCCACCATTGCTACCTCCATTGTTCAGTCAAAGATTGATTACTGCAATTCCCTCTTCCACAACCTTGAATCCACTTAAATCAAGCGTCTGCAACCTATCCAAAACTTATTAGCCAGAGCTGTCACTTTGAACGCCCAAACATCATCATATCACTCCCATCCTGAATTCACTCCATTGGTTTAAAATTCCAGAGCGAATCCACTTCAAAGTCCTATCACTAACCTACAACTCCCTACAATATTCCCCGCCCAAGTATCTCCGCAATCTCTGCACCATTCAGGCAACCCGCTCCACCCGATCATCGTCCTATCTCAGTCTTTCTCGACCTCCGGTCACCACTAATCTCAAGTTCTCCAACCGAGCCATTTCCAACAAAGCAACACGCCGCTGGAACGATCTCCCTCCTGAGTTCCGCAGATTCTCGGTTCTTCCATCATCATTGCAACCACGTCCTTCATCATCCTTTTCATGCTCCTCTATCTATCACCCCTCGGGCTGTCAACTCAAAACTAGTCTCACCTTTTCAGGAACTCCTACCCAGACTCATCCAATCCTCCGCCTTCCAATTCTTCTCATCCTAAACGATACCCGTCTTAACAGCTGTTCTGCCTCCTCTCTTGACCTGTCCCCATGGAAACCGGACTTGGACTTCTCTGGACTACTTTTTTTAAACCCCTCTGATTTGACGCAGCGCCTGTGAATAGGCTGGTGCCCTGCGCTTGGCGTTCGAGTGGCGCTTTAGAAGTTTGGAGATTACGATTACGAGTTGAGCGCTACTTCTATTTATAGCCTATATATATTGCTAGATAAGGTTTGTGTCGCTGGACTCTGTAGGCCTAGAATATTTTACTGTTTAAGGAGTGATCATATTGAACATTGCACTCTACGGTTTCGTTATGCTTGACGGGTTTCGATGTGTTAAATGCCATCTAGCGGTCATGTTAATCGTATAAAGAAAATGTATTAGGATTGTATTAGGGGCAACGTTCCCTCTAATTTTTGTCCTGTGTGCGCAGAACTGGCGCTTGTTTGAGCAGCCCCATTTCCGCCTGAGCAACATTTTCACAAACATTTGTGATTGTAATTGTAACTACTGAGTAGGCCTACTGACGACATACACGTTTGTAAAAATATCTTTTTCAGTACTTTTTCAGCCGGAACGCTCCGGAAAGGGCGTTCTAAAGGGCGTTCCGGCACCTTTTTTCAGCTACTAAGAAATAATTTACTTATTTTAATAATAAAAAAATTTAGTTATTTTAATTTAATTTCAGTGTTGTGAACTGTTTTGAGTGTTTATTGAGACACCAGACCCTCCCAACCCAAATTCCGTTTTTCTCGGGCTTTATTGCCCTCGATTCTAACCCTTCCATAGTTCTTCAGTTCTGGAACCTATTGTTCCGGATCTTTTTTCTAGAAAAAACACTAGTCTTTTTAAAGAAGGTGTAGGCCCCTATGGCTTAGAAATCAAGTATAGTTTTCATACTCAATCGGAATGAAAATATTATGCTTAGGGTATTATTATTATTATTATTAATTAAATTTGTAACGCGCGCATGGTCACACCGAAATGTGAATCTGAGGCGCGGGTCGGCAGCTTGGGATCTGGCGATATCTCTTATTCTGTTAGGCCACTAAGTCTTACTCGTATAGTTAAGTGTGACAATTGAATGGAAGGATATAGGCACTAAAAGACATGTATAACTTAACTAGCCCATTAACTGTAACTGTAACTGTTTTGATCGACCATATGAGGTTGACTTTAGATTATTTCTTTGTGCTGCGGAAGGGCGTTCTGGCACCTTCTTCAGCTACTAAGAAATAATTTACTTATTTTAATAATAAAAATATAATATTAGTTATTTTAATTTAATTTCAGTGTTGTGAACTGTTTTCAGTGTTTTATTGAGACACCAGACCCTCCCAACCCAAATTCCGTTTTTCTCGGGCTTTATTGCCCTCGATTTTAACCCTTCCATAGTTCTTCAGTTCTGGAACCTATTGTTCCGGATCTTTTTTCTAGAAAAAACACTGGTCTTTTTAAAGAAGGTGTATGGCTTAGAAATCAAGTATAGTTTTCATACTCAATCGGAATGAAAATATTATGCTTAGGGTAGCTTGGGATCTGGCGATATCTCTTATTCTGTTAGGCCACTAAGTCTTACTTGTGTAGTTAAGTGTGAAGAATCGCAGCAGATTACTTCTCTTAGTATTTTGTTCGTTGTCTGAGACCGTTTTCTATTAAGTTCAGAGCAATTGTTACTAAGTTAGTTATGCATCGAGTCGTTCTCTTTTGGTTTTCGAAGTAGTATGCACCAAGCCTGAACATTTTCAAACACAAACTGGACAATTGAATGGAAGGATATAGGCTAGGCACTAAAAGACATGTATAACTTAACTAGCCTATTAACTGTTATAACTGTAACTGTTTTGATCGACCATAATTATGAGGTTGACTTTAGATATTTTGTTTGTGCTCGTCGACTGTGTTGAGTTCACCGTAACGTTTCGTCTCCCTTAGGGATGAGACTTGTAACTTTGAGCTCATAGATTTTCGTCTCCTCTGTGGATGATATTTTGTAATTAGGCCTAGTAAAGAAACTTCGGCGTTAGAATTCTTCTGCGAAGAGTTACTGGTTTCCTTGGTGACTGTTCTCTGCTGGCTTTTTTGTGTGTATTCTTCATGGACGCTTGTAAAAGGTATACCTCCTATGTTTATTTATAATAAAGAACCTATTTTATGGAACCCGAGGTGTGCATTCCTTATACAGAACAGAATGATATATAGACAACACGTCACATATGGGGCCATTGTCCGGCCAAAAATTTTGATAGTTAGGTAAAAAAAACTGTAGACTGTAATCTAATCTGTGTACACAATATATATATATATATATATATATATATATATATATATATATATTGTATGAGACTTCCACTTGGTAGGCCCAGATGACCACCACTCGGAATAGGCTTCGTATTTGTCTGAGGCCTCGCTGCTGAGTATCAAAATGTTAAGAACTTCTTGAACGTAGCTGTAGCAATTCTTCGACTATTTTGACAACTTATAAAACAGACAGTTTCCCTTGCAATACATAACTCTGTTCTTCACTTCAGTAGTTCTTCGACACATTGTGTTTTACAAGAGTTCAATAGTTAAAATGTCCTCTAAAGCTTGAAGGTCACAGTGAACTTTCTTGCAGTCAACAGTCACCACTTGCGAATACAATTCAGCGACTAGACAGACATTCTCGCTCTCTCTCTCTCTCTCTCTCTCTCTCTCTCTCTCTCTCTCTCTCTCTCTCTCTCTCTCTCTCTCTCTCTCTCTCTCTCTCTCTCTCTCTCTCTCTCTCTCTTCAACTGTCTCTCTTGGACTCTCTTCTTGGACTGCAACTACTCGACTCATCTTCCCTTCCCTCTTTTTCACGCAACACTCCTTTCATCGCACCTGTTCTCGCTACTCCAGAATGGACCGTAGTTCTCTCTATCCAAGAGGTAACACCTGACAAGTAACATGTAACTGTGTGTGTGTGTGTGTGTGTGTGTGTGTGTGTGTGTGTGTGTGTGTGTGTGTGTGTGTGTGTGTGTGTGTGTGTGTGTGTGTGTGTGTGTGTGTGTGTGTGTGTGTGTGTGTGTGTGTGTGTGTGTGTGTGTGTGTGTGTGTGTGTGTGTGTGTGTGTGTGTGTGTGTGTGTGTGTGTGTGTGTGTGTGTGTGTGTGTGTGTGTGTGTGTTTATTGACAAGCTCTCTGACAAACCGCAGTAATGCATTGAAACATTAACATATGACAGTCAGACAGTATACTTATCAAGATCTTGTAAAATACATGTCTTGGCAGTCTGTAAGGAGCCCACTCATTTTACAGCTGCCCCCTGTGGAGTGGAAGGCTGCTTTGAAATACTAGAGCAACTCCTACAACACTCAATCCATGGCAACCTCAATGCATGGCAGAAGGTTGCCACGCGGGCCAGTTTCCGGACAGACCCAATCAGTGGCAATCACCTATGGTAGTCTTAGTTACTGACACAAAGACATCCGTGATCGAAGTCGTAGATGGCGTTCTAATGCGTTTTGCGAGAAAGCGTTCAGCGCCATGGGTGGCGATCCCGGTGGGTCGAGAGGGACAAGACCCCCACCTTTTAGAGTGGGGGGCACACCATACATTTCTCCCCAAATTGTAAAGAAACACCAAAAAAAGGTCAGCAAATTTTATCGCGCGTGAGCGTAAAAAAAATTTTTTTACCTCTTTTTTGACCAGTTCAGGTCAAAACTCTTTTTTTTTGACCAGATCATTTCTAAAGTGTCCCCTCCACCTGTCAAACAAGATCGCCGCCACTGTCCGTGGGCCACGGATGCACGAGCAGCGATGAACGAAAGAAGAAGAAGAAAGCGAGAACGACGTTCAGTGGGAGGCAGATCTTCGAATTGGAGAAACAGTTCGAAGAGAAGAAGTACCTGTCGTCCACCGAAAGAGCGGAAATGGCCGATCTATACTGAGCGTCACAGACACACAAGTACGACGACGTCTTTACATCCGTTCATCCCTCCGTCAGATTCCGTCTTTAATTAACATATATCCATTCGTTGCGGTAGTCCTCTTCCAGCATTTCCATTGGCATTACATGGGACCCATATAGGCTATATTTTTTGGTTCTATATGGAAATATGGGTTCTATAAGAGTTCCATGCAGACAAACTGGTACAGCATGTCCTTCCGTCTGATCGTTCGTTCTTCCATCCGTCAGTTCTTCCTTCTTGTCCGTTCTGTCGTGCTTCCCGTCCGTTTGTTCGTCCTTCAGTTTGTTCGTTCGTTCTTCCGTCCGTTTGTCTTTCCCCTCCGTTCTTTGATCCTGCCATCCTTCCGTTCTTTCGTCCTTCCGTCCGTCCATCCGTTCTTCCGTCTGTAAATTCTTCCTTCCATCAGTTCGTTCGTTCTTCCGTCACTTCGTTCTTCCGTCACTTCGTCCTTCCGTCCGTTCGTCCTTCCGCACGTCCAATCGTTCGCGCTTGTGTCCGTTCGGCAGTCTACCCGTTCGTCATTTGTCCGTTCGTTCTTTGGGCGCTATAATGTAATTGACATGGTGGAGCGAAAGTTAACAATTTAACTTTGCTTCTTAAAGTCAGTCAGTTTATAATTTTAGAAGACGGTGGATTCACTTAGAATTTCTTCGCTCCTTATTTTTAAAATAATTTTTGTGTTGGAAGGTGAAAATATGGTTTCAAAACTGCCGCACAAAGTGGAAGAAACAGGAGAACATCAGCTACGCCAAGGCGGCAGAATACAAGATCGGCGGAGAGAGACATCACAACAGCCTCAGCACAACCATCTGTCAGCCAATCAGAACGCCGTCGTCGTCTCTGATGCAATGTTGACTGTTTGGAGTCTTTACTGTAAACACTGTTCCGTTTATTTTGTCGTATAGCTGAAGTAAAACAAATGTCGTCCGCTTAAGGACGATAGCTCTTCAGTTATTTAAACAACCATCTGGTTGATGGACTTAATTGACAAAGAGCCATGCTTAACGGACAGTAATTTCCCGCCAAATTCCACTCAAGCAGACGTACAATCTTCTCAGTCAATAAATTATAGGACTACGTTAATTGTTCGAACTCCTTCGTTCGAGGCCTACATACATTCACACGTGGGCTTGCTTGCAGGCTTTATAATGCAACACCTATAAAGGCCTACGCATTTAAAACTACACATAGGCGTACATACATATATACATACACACACGTAAGCCCACACAAACATACGAACACGCATTCACCATCACACAGAGAAGCGCAGAGAACACCTCTAATTAATTTTTTTCTTCACCTTGTCACCTTGTGCTGTCGATTCGTTGAATCCTAGCGACTGTCATGGTCAACCTTCTCCATGTGCTCCGATTTCTCGTTGCCTCTCTCAGCTCCGAGATGTTCATCTTCAATGCCTCCTGTATCTCGTCCATCCATCTCCTCCTTGGTCGTCCTCTCCTCCTTCTGCCCTCCACACACGCCAACATCATCTCCTTTTCCAGCCCATCTGCACGCATCACGTGTCCAAAGTATGACATCTTCTGCCTGGACGCTCTCTGCCCCAACGTCAAACTCCCTCTCCAGTGTCCTATTTCTTCCAGGATATCCTCGTTAGTTCTCTTCTCAGTCCAAGAAACCCTCAACATTTTCCTCCAGATCCACATTTCACATGCCTCAATTTTCTTCTCCAATGCCTTGGTTTTTGTCCATGTTTCGCATCCGTAAAGCACCACTGGTAAGATCATTGCTTTAACAATTCTTGTCTTCGTTCCCAAACTCACTGATTTGTCCTTCCATATTTTTTCCAGTCCCTGCGTTGCCGTCTTCCCCAATGTAATTCTCCGTCGTATTTCTCGTTCGCATCCACCTTCACTCTCCATCATGGCCCCCAAGAAACAGAAGCTTGATACCACCTCTATCTCCTCTCCATCTACCTCAAAGTAACTCCATTTCTCATCTTTTTTATATTAAAGTACATTCCTGCTTTCTCGCTTGCACGTTTTAGCCTTCTGATGTTATCCTTCAGTTTCTCCTTTTTTCCGCCAGCAGTGTTGTGTCGTCCGCATACCTTAAATTGTTCACTATCCTTCCAGCTATCCTCACACCCTCCGCCTCATCACCAAAACCTGCCTCCCTCATTATCCTTTCTGCATATAGAATGAATAGGTATGGTGATAGTATACATCTCTGTCTGACCCCTTTCTTTATTCGAAAACTTGCCGTGTCGCCATGTTCTGTCCTGACCACCGCCACCTGATTGCCATACAGGTTCTTGAGGAGAGTTATCAGATGCATGGGTATGCCCATTTCACTCAGGGTTTTCCACAGCAGAGCATGATCAACGCAGTCGAATGCCTTACTGTAATCTAGAAAACAAAGATGTACCTCTTGTCCATATTCCCTCTGCCTTTCCATTATCCATCTTAGGTTTGCAATATGGTCTCTTGTGCCTCTCCCTTTTCTAAATCCTGCTTGAATTTGTTTCTTACGTGGTGCTATTTGAATTTATAAATATTTTACAATTATAATTATGCTAGGCCTACAAGCCATACATACACACTTACATGCACACAGACAAACGTACATACATTGGCCTACGTATGTATTCGTACTCAGTGGCGGCGATCTTGTCTGAGAGGGGGGGGGGGACAAAGTCGGCCACGATCTCGTCGACGACCGGTTTTGGAAAATCTTGTCCCAAAAAAAATTTTGTCCACAACTTCATCTCCGAAAACTTTCGCTTTGATCTCCGAAAAAAGTTGATGACCTTTTTTTCGCCACGTTTTACAACTTTTTACCGTCTCCCGGCAATAACCCTTTTTCTTATGATTTCTTCCTCTACAAAATTTTTACTTTTTTTGACGAATTCCTTCTTCTTTCTCATAATTTGGGGGGGGACACTTCTGCTCAAAATTTTTTTTTTACCCCGCTTTGTCAAAAACGCTGCGAAAACCTTCACGCGCAATTACATTTCTGAGCCTTTTTCGGTGTTTCTTCAAAATGTGGGGGGGGGGGACAAATGCATGGTGTGTCCCCCACTCTTAAAGGTGGGGGGACATTTCACCCCGTCCCCCCTAGATCGCCGCCCATGTACGTACTTACATGCATCCATCCATACATCCTACAGCGCCGGATTTAGACTTAGCGAGGCGCTTAACAATATAAAGCTTGGAGGCCCTTGTTAAAAAATCACACCAGAAGGTCTCACAAAACTTGAAGACATATAGGCCTATTTCCTTTTAATTATTAAATAGCAAGGCATTTAAATTGAAAAATTTAAATTATTTTCAAATGAATGCATTTACTGATTACATATTTATCATTTAGCAGGACGCCTTAAGAATTCTGAATTCTTTTAGGCCTCGTGAGGATTGTAAGGCCCTATTGAAGAATCATTTTTAGCTTATGTCTAAATCCGGCATTGCATATATTCTACATAGGGCCTATACATATGGAACTGCATGCATACATACATACATACATGCGCATACATATACACATATATATACGTGACTACATACACGCATAGCCTACATACGCACATACATGCGTAGTTTACATTATGATACATAATTATGGTGTTACTGCTGGCAGTCATTAAGTCTTTGTATGCGTATCTACAGACGTGAAATACGGCTGCACTCGGAGTGACCGGGAAACCCTATATAGAGAGGCCACCGATTGAAGAAACACGAACATAAATAGACTATATATATAAATATACACACACGCATATATATATACAATTACAGATAAATGTATGTATATATACATTGTATATGTGTGTATATATATATATATATATATATATACTATTTTATATAGTTCACTGTGTTGCTTCACCTTCTTATAAATCGGTGTTCTGGCAGAGCACATCGTGGCTGTGTTCCTTATTATCGCAGGCAGCATGGTGCTGATGGTTTTGGGAAGTGTTCATCTGTTACATGCAGCAAGGGAATCATTGACGAACAATCTGCTACAGAAGTTAACTATATATGTATGATCGTTTGGAAAGTGTTATAATTACGGGAAGAGTGAGCTTATATATGTTACAGGGAATGTGTATTTTCAGGGAATATGTATATTCCCTGAAAATTTCAGGGTATATGTATATTCCCTGATTCACTCAGGGAATGTATACATTCCCTGAAAAAACCAGGGTATATACATATTCCCTGAAATCTTCAAGTGATTTCTATACACATTCCCTGAAAGCTTTCAAAGACACAGCGACATAAAGTCAACAGTAGGCCTAGTGCTTAGCTAGGGTTATAATTGGTCGCTAATTAGAAGGTTCTATCACTGCGTACCTCCTTTGATGCGCAGACGCCCATATGTTCAATAACTGTACGTAAATATAGGATCAAATCTTCAGAATAAACAACATCTCACTTCATAGAAGAAAGGTTTTAGTAGTGATCAGTGTTACCACTGTTGAAAAATGAAAAACCTAAGCTAGAACATTAAAATAACCAAAGAAAACCCTAGCCATCGATTTCCACTCAAAACTGAAGTCTCACCTTTTCAAATACTCCTACTCTGACTCATCTGATACTCCGCCTTCCAATTATACTCACCGTAAACGACACCCGCCTTGACAGCTGCTCTGCCTCTCCTGATCTGGTACCCTGGAAATCGGACATGGACCTCTTTTGGACTACTCTCTGGAAACCCCCTTTGATTTGGTTTGGCCTCCTGGATATCGGACTTGGACCTCTTTTGGACCACTCTCTGGAAACCTCCTGATCTGGTACCCTGGAAATCGGACTTGGACCTCTTTTGGACTACTCTCTGGAAACCCCCTTTGATTTGGTTTGGCCTCCTGGAAATCGGACTATGAAACTCAAAAAATAATTTCCTAAGTTTTGATAAGGGCAACAGTTTACTTCCAGAAAACTTCCAAAACAGTTCAATCTGAGCCTGCAGTCTCCTTTAGTCTTTCGACTAGTAATATTTTAAATATAAATAAACTAGTAGCATGCATATTGCGCCATTTATTTATTGACCTCGACCATCCAGACCGTTTAAAAAATTGATTAAATGAATTTTAAAACAGGGTTTAAATAAAACAAGAAAAGCCAAAGAAAAAACCAAGGTCCAGGAAAACCTCCATTTCCCAAGCTCGGGCAAAAACTCAAGATCAATTATAACCCTAGCTAAGCACTAGGCCTACTGTTGGCTTTATGTCGCTGTGTCTTTGAAAGCTTTCAGGGAATGTGTATAGAAATCACTTGAAGATTTCAGGGAATATGTATATACCCTGGTTTTTTCAGGGAATGTATACATTCCCTGAGTGAATCAGGGAATATACATATATCCTGAAATTTTCAGGGAATATACATATTCCCTGAAAATACACATTCCCTGTAACATATATACCAAAGAGGCAATGCAAAACGTAGAGTTTATAACAACATGTGTAGAGCCTATATATATATACTATCGTAACGGATGGGTGGTCTTACGAAAGCGTTGCCAAGAGATATGTTAGGATTTTCAGAGACATAATGGTTTTCGCCAACTTTTTTCTCATCTGAATGTTAGATGGGCTGTTTTTTCTCCACACATCTCCCCATCTTGTCCCCCGTCTTGTCACGTTTTGGTCATGGCTTCTCTGCTACCATTGCTCTAACGCCGTTAAACCAAGCAGTGTTGTTGAGCTGAAATCTATCAATATTATCTGTCTTGTACTCAGAAGAACATGCATAATTATTATGTATGAGCTCTCTCTCTCTCT